>APFE030599109.1:29213-70161 GCA_000404065.3 Pinus taeda
GGATGAGAATTTTATACAGAAGCATCCAGAACTACTCAAGCGTTGAGGACAACACTTTTTTGAAGGAGAGGGCATGTTGGGTCCCTATAATACTAGTGATTACCCCATTACTATTGTAGTTGTACCCCTTATTAATATTGTTGTGCCCCTATTGCCCCATATTGTTATTACTGTGCCCCATAGAATCCCTCTATTTTTATTTTTGTGGCTTTATATTATTATTGTTAGGTCGGCTGGGTTATATTGTGACTCCTTAGACTCTTATATGTAGAAAGGATGTTTTTTCATTTGTATCATCCAAGAACTATTCATTTATGTAATGTAAAGGAGGTTTCCCCCTCGAAGAGGGTGAATTCTAAGGCATTGATCTATCTTTTCTATCTTTTCTTGAGCTGGTTTCATAACACTTCCAGTCTCTCATTAGAATAATATGATCAAACATGTAAAGTTGTGAAAGAGTTGGCTTTATAAGCAAAAGGTGGACGCTTAACTTGGCCACCTTCGCTTAGTCAATGAGGAGAAGACAGTTAGTCCTTACACACGTGTAAAAAGTCAAGTGAAGGAAAAGGAGAGATGAGGTTGAAAGTGGTTAAGCCACAGGTGCCTAAAGTGGGAGTTGATTACGAGGTAAAGAGAGTGATGATGGGGTAGTGGGACCAATGATCCAAAAATGGATACTCGTACATTGGCTTCCAGCAAAACATCCCACACAAATCACCCATATGAGGAAATAAAACATTGATTCTCATGCATAGGAGGCATTCTCATTCTTGAGGCTACACACTAACAAAGTCATTGTTGGCCCTAATAGTCTACAGGAAAGGCAGACTTTGTTTTATCCAACGTAGGAGCACCTATAGGATCCTACAAGATCCTACATGATATAGAATAACACTTATAGGATTGGCAATGAGCAATTTTAAAAGGGAAAACTAGAGGTTGGTTTCATCAGATAGTGATAAGGAGGTAGGAGCTAAAATTTCGCACAATTTCCAAGTAAAAAGCACATAGAAAAACCTTCTATTTTGTTGGAAATTTTGAAGTCTAGGGAAATTATCCTCAAAATTTGCATGTAAAACTCTTCATCCATTATAATTTGGTATCAAACATGTGCAACCTTCCATCCATCAGAGAAGAATGACAGGGGGATTTAATAAGAGGGAACCCATCAACACAGTGAGGATTCATCAGCACCCTCCTGTAGTAGAGATATTCAGAAGGCACAATTGGATGGGTTTCTTTGAGAAATTGATGGGATATGATGATGAAGTGGCTAGAGACTTTTCTCTCTCCCTCATTCCACTGACTAGGACCCATTCCACTGTTGTGGTGAAAGGCCTCCCTATAGAACTTACCCCTAAAACCATAGGCAAAATCACCACCCTTCCTTTAGGGATGCCTTGGAGAAAGGAGGATAAGGGTAATAGCCAAATTGAAAAGAAGAAATTCTTTTTAGAAGGAGAGGAGGCAATGGAAGAAACAATGTGGTAAGAAGATAAAGCCTGCCATATCCTTGGAATGAAATTAGATACCACCTTATAAAGTATATATCATGTTGTTTCTAGGAAAACTAGTGTCTATTTGATCTGGTAGTCCCACTAAGACGGGTAGCTATCTTAGAAACAAGCAATTAAGAGTAACTTGGGTTTTCCCTTATGTATGATAGATAAGAGAGAAGCAAAGAGCACCAACCAGAATCTTTTGCTTGGCTCCTTGCTTGTCTCCTCTCTCCTTTGATAGAGCTTGCCACTCCTTTCTTACTTGTCCCACTTTAAAGAAAACCTATAGAGGAAAAGCAACAAAACACCATCAAAGCATAGACATCTATAATACCATAAACAATGCAGATTCAGAAGTATATTAACCATACAATTGCATTCACAAATAGCAAGATTCACAAATACACAAGTATATGGAGGAAAACTCAAATAACTTTATTGAAAGTAGAATAGAAGAGAGGATTACAACCCAGCTGTCTGATCCAGCATCATCCTCCCAGCAGAAAGCCGTCTTCACCTCATGAAAGGCAAGATCACCCAACATCGCAATGACTCAAAGAGAAACCAACAACACTTCCTTACAAATTACAAAATTCCAGCCTTCAAATCTCTGTGGCGAGGTATCCATATATAGATATCTGCAAAGGGGTGAGTCAGCTTTTAGGTTTTTGATTAGTGTCATTTCACTAATAGTTCTTGGTTCCACTTGGAGATTTCATGATCTTTTACTCATCCCTGGGCTAATTCAGAGAGGCAAGTGTCATATGAGAAGTTTCTAGAAGATTCCTTGGGTTTCCACTTAGCAAATTGTCTCTGCCATTTGTCTACTCTCACTCATCACACCCTATAGAAGGCCTATTTAGTGTGAATCGCACCTCTTGTGTGTAGTAGGTAAGATGCATCGCACCTTGACCAAGGAGCAGTCTATATGGTTCAGTTTTGACCAGTTCTAAGTAGTTTTTCAAGTGAAACTTCTGGGAAATGATATAATCAGTTGATCATGATCCTTTAGGGTATGAAACAACACTTTTAGGGGTTTAATATCCCTTGGCTTATCTACATATGTGGTTGGGGTTGCAATTCCCAAATATGTCTATAATAGTTGCCCCGTAAAGCATGAGGTCGTAAATCTTCTAATGTCAGATGAAATGCTTTATCATGAGGATCCGAGGTTTTTCGAACTGGAAGGTGACCTGTAATAAGATACAATCCAATAAATTATCTTCATATTATTTTCATGATCTAGCTGAGGTAGGCATTCCCATGAGAAACTTTATAAATTCATTTTCACGTACATAGGGTAGACAATCATCCGCTGTTGCAGACTAGTGATTCTTGTAGAGCCATCATCCCTTAGCTTGGATGATAATCTGTGCTAATATGGTGTACATTTAATGTCTTTATTTTCCTGAATATATCGTAGCCTAGATGGATGAAACTAGGTCCAAAGCCTTCAAACTCGTTCAATCTTCACCCGATGTACAAGTCGATCCATGTGAAAAGATGTTCTTAAGTCGAACATGGAAAGACATCACCTGACTACCAGAAAATGATGTAAGTTGTTAATAGGGGTGAGAGGAATCATGAATAATGATAATGACCCTCAAGGTACTATAGTACAATTCACATGGTGTGAATATATGAGTCTATGTTGAACAGCATGCAAAATCTTTCAATTGAAGGCCATTGATGTAAACCTATTGTTGGAAGTGAGAAACTTGCCATTGAGGCATGCAAGCTTCAAAATACTGAAAGGGTTGTTCCTAAGTCAAATTCTTGGATAATGAGCTGATGTCGACAAGAAGTGACCTGTCGTAGGAGGGCCTTAATGAATCCCACATCTACGACACGAAATGAAGCAAATGATTTTCTAGAGGTGAAAACGATCTGATGATACAAGGTTCAGGAATGGCGGTCATAAAAAATGGAGAGTAAAGGTATTGTAGTGGATCAGGAATTAGCTAGGTTGGTGAATTCTCTGAATGACTTCTCTTGAACATGTCATCGACACTGAAATGGATTGGTAGCATTAACCCCAAAAATGGATGGTACGGAGGACCAACGGTGATGTGATCAGTGAATGGAATAACCCAACCTGACTCAATCATGGTGATGGAGTGAAAGTGTCATGTTCAAGAGCGACATGCTACCAATGAAGTTCTTCAAGTTTTCTTCCCTTTTTCTCCAATCATTGTTGACTAGTACCTCTTTATTTTCATCAATCTTGAGGAGGATAACATATGCTTGTTCTATAATTTTCCCTTTGGGCAATCCTGTCGCTATGTTTTAGCGAGCCTAGCAACAATGAAACTCACTCTTATTCAAATGGACAAGTTTGTCGCTATAATTTTAACGAGTTTAACAACAAAGATAACTTGATCCTTTTCATGTTTAGAGAGTTTGAAAAGAGACAAAAAGGAAACTCCAATAGTCCCTTTTCATGGCATAATCCCTTAAGTTTGAAAAAAGTATAAAATAATATGAAAAGGATGACTTTTCAATAGTTTTAGCGAGCCGAATAAGACAAGCGCTTGATATTTTTGTAGAATGATCCCTTAAGTCGAAAAATATTAAAATGTCGAGGAGGGATGGTGCTTCCCCTTACTTTAACGAGCTAGAAAGGCCAGTAGCTCGACAATCTTTTCATATTTTACGAGTCTAAAAAGAGCTTAAAAGAGACTTGTTTTTTAGGAACGAGTGATGTTCTCAGGTAACAACTGGTTCCTGGTAAGTTTGGAACTTCTCAAACATGGCAGTGTAAAGAGGGTGGCTAATAGAATCACTTGTCATAACTATTCCTCAAAAGGGTAAACAATCAAGTGGAAGCGTATGATTGGCCAAAAGAATGGAGCTAACAGTAAGAACACAACCAAGGCTCAAAAAGGCTGATAGCAAGGCAATTATGAAATTTATTTACCGAGGGTGGATTCATTTTCTAGTGAGCTTGAATCTTTATAAACTATGCTAAGTGGCAGGTTTATTTTTTAACGAGCTTCAACCCTGCAGTAACATTTCTCATTGGTGGGTTTATTTTGTAATGAGCTTGAACCATGCAGTAACATTGCTCATTGGCGGGTTTATTTTTTAATGAGCTTGAACCCTGCGGTAACATTTCTCATTCCATTCATCTTTAAAGATGTCTCTTATTAGGAGGTTCATTATTTTAGTGAGCTTGCCCCATGTGAAATGTTTCTCATTTTCCTTTTACGCGGGCTAGAAATGACCAACTACAGAACTAACTACACTAAGAGTTAATGAGCTACTGAGGTTCGGTAGGATAGTTTTTGACAAAACACTTCCTTTTCTTTATCTGCACGCCACCGACAAAGGTGAATGGTGGATTAGACCATTCGCCTAACCTAAGCAGTTGAACTAAGAGTTAATCTAAAATACTACAAGGTTAGAGTTATTCTGGTCACTTTTCACTTGCATAAAAAAGGTTTGCATGCCCCCAGGTACAAAGAAAAGTAGAGTTTCCAAGTCACCGTATGGAATTCCTTGCATTTAAGCAAGATTGTTTCGTCCATAGAGCAAACAAAACACTTCGTTGGCTTTATCCATTGAAATAGACAAAGGTGAATGGTGTGAGCTTCCAATCACATAAACTTCGAGTTTCAGACTGATACTCAAATCCTACAAGGAAATGGTGTTTTAGATCAATCATATATCCTACGAGGAAATCCATGTTTTCAGCTGGGTTCGCTTGCCAAAGCACACCAGGGTGCATGCCCCCTAAGCTTCGTTACATTCACCGAATTACTCGCGGTAATTAGGTGGATGAACTGGAGGTTGAAGAGACATTCTTGACTCAAAGAGACCATTTAGGGATGGTGTTTGACTCGTAGCTATGTTTGAATCGGGAAATGAAATCTGGTCAACAGGTTGCACCATTCTGCCTTCATGCGGGAAACAAATCACCCTAAAAAGTGTGGAAACAATAGCTCTCATGTTGTAGACATAGTCATGCACAAGGACTAGATTGTAATCTAGTGGCCCTTGGACTACCATCACGTTCAAGTGAACAGATTTCCTTCTCAAAGTTATAGTAAAATTTGGAAGGATCCCTAATGGTGGACTGGTTCCTTTGTTAAAGCCTGATAAATTTTTATTCTCAGGCAGAAGTGATAGAAAACCAAGCACTTTCTAAGTAGTTTAGGAAAGGATACTCATGGAAGTCCCTTCATCTATGATAGTGCTAGACATGATCATTCTGTAAACTTGTACTATGATTTGGAATGGTATGTTAGATGGAAGGCATGGTCCCGTTAGTAGATTCCAATCGAAGGAAACAACTAGATTGCTTGGAGGGGGACCGAATAAACAACTGGATGAATCTCTTGAAATGGGGAACTTCCCTCCTATGGTAAAGGAATGGGTAGATTGCCCCCATGTTCATCAAACTTTATATTAAGAAAAATAATTTGAACGGTGTCATTCTCATTCTCTTTGGAAACTATATCATTTGAAGGTGGACCTTCTAAAAGCAAGACTAGGTTGGCTGCCATCCAGACCTGTTGACTTTGGTCTAGTATGGAATTAGAGGGTTTATCTTCAATGATAGGCATTTTTGACCGACAACTGAGGTATGTCAGTCGGATTTTTAACTAGTGATGGACTTGGCAAGAGTTTCTTGTATCCATGTGGAAGTCACTGTGGTGAAATAGGATGGTTATCCAAGACACTTTTAGCTTTGTTCAGAAAAGGACAACGGTGAAGGGCATGATCGCCTTCACACAACTTACAAGGAAATCTAAATCTTCCTTTTTGTCCATTGACTTCATTTTCACTAGTTGATGGTGTACTCTCAACATGATCAACAGAGGTTGATGACACTGGATGGTGCAAGTGGGGAGACCAGTCTCTCAAGATCCATGGAATGCAAGGAAAATCTCAATGAAAGTGGTTTCCTTTGCAAATTATGCATGGAGATTTGGGTTTGGAAGGTTTGGTGTGCGGATTTTCACCGGATGATGCATGGTTGCCCCCTTGCTTAACTGGCTTCTTCTTCTTCTTCTCAGTTACTTGGTTTTTAGTATCACTAGTTTCACCAAGCGAAGAGGAAGAAGGAGAGGGAGAAACAAATGACGTAGAAGGTGAGGGAGCAACTCCAGTATCATCTGGTTGCTGATATGATTGCTGAGAATTACGGTGTTTTGAATGACAGAGGTTGAGAATAGCCATACTGGTAGGCCAATTGTGATTCCTGGAAGGGACAATGTGGCCATATATGGAACACCAATATCTCCCTAAGAAGAGAAAGGACTAGGATTCCCCCCAATGGGAAATCCTTGATTGGTGGACTCCATTACCTCAACCTAAGATCAACGAAGGAATAGGAATGTTGTTCCAAATTAAATAAATTTTATGACTCTTTGACACAACTTGCTTTTTCATTTTTTAAGAGTCAAGAAAAAGCTAAAGGTGACTCTAGTCACCTTTGATTTTTAATGAGCCTAAAGTGACAAGTGCTCTGATGGACCTTTCATTTTAGGGAGTCGAAAAGGAATGAAAGTGACTACTCTGGAAATGTAGACAGAGGGATTACCAAACCAATTGCAAAACTACAGTATACACCTTAGTGGTAAATTAAAGAGAAATTACCAAGGACTTTACGTATGACAGTCAATCTTCCTGAATGTTGTGTTCAGTGCACTGCGATCGATAGGGCGGCAAACACGACTTCCTAAGGATAAATGATATCAGCCTATTGTGGTCTCCCAATATATACCCCACAGTACGAGGAGCACAAGTCTGTACTGGCACTTGTTGTATCAAAGAGGAAGAATCACCCAACCTTTGATGAAAATCATAGTTACCAGGTTTTATGATGCCAGAATACGTCTCTAGCCTAGACTTCTAGATGTTGTGCGTTAGGTTCCAAAGCATTTTTATGTTCATTGAGGTTTATTTTAGAGTTGAGAATTTCTTAGAAGTTTGTCTTTCAAGGTTCACCACGTGATGTAGATGTAAAATTCCTAAATATGCAATCTAATGTGATAAACAGTCATTTGTTTTCTTCTAGCAATGAAAATCCTATCTACTAAGGAAAAAAAAGTGTGATCTTTCAACAGAGAGCAAAGAGCACACACTAAATGCACTTTTCTTAAATCATTTTCCTCATGCAGTCTAAATGCAAATGCACATGCATGTATTTGTTTTTCCATTTCCTTAATGTGAGAATACCAAAAAGGAAAACTAAGTACAGATCTAAACTATTTTCTTCAAAGCGACACTGCCACGATTTGTTTTCAAAATGAAAGGAAGACAAAAACGACACTTTCGATTTTGAATGGAAAACTGCTTTCGACACTTCAAATATTGACAATTCAAATCAAATACAATGGCAAAAGTACAATCAACTATCTAGAAGAGGAAGACTTTATGACACTCTTCTTCTTGACTCAAAACAATAGTTATGACACTTTTGAATCAAAAGACGATAGTTTGATTAAGCTACTCTTGACAAAGGAGGACTATAAATGATGAAAAATACATAAAAAAAACATTCACAATTCCTGATCAATGGAGGTTGAATAATGTAATGGAAGAAGGCTTCAACAATGATATACTAATCATAAGAAGCAAAACTACTTAATAGAGTTGAAAACAAAGAAGAAAAAACCAAATTCCACAGAAGGAAACAGTATCATTTAGTCATCGCACCTATCCTTAAGGGAAGCAAGGATGCATCTCACCTACAACACAGGAGAGGTGCGATGCATCCAGGCTGCCAGTTACAGATAGTGCGATGGACCAGGGAATGAAACTGAGCTTGGTTTTTGCTCAAAATTTGCAGCTAAGTTTAGTGATTTACGCTAAGCTATGATGGAAAGTAACAACAAAGTATAGGGGCATGATCTTATGAGGTTATTGAGCTACCACAAGGGAACTTAGGATGTTTGCAAGTCAGATGTTCAGTTCATAAACCAACCCAGATATTGACTGAAGCAGTGTTGATCTACTTTGCATTTGCATAGCAAAAGCAGTTCGAAGGCTAGCTGGCTTAACTTTAAGCTCCATCTGTGGTTTATAAAGCAAACAACAGTAACCAACAAACAAACTATTTGCTCCCCATCGGAGTCACCATTTTGTTTCCGGGAAAACTAATGTCTATTTGATCTACTAGTCCCACAAAGACGGGTAGCTATCTTAGAAACAAACAATTCAAAGTAACGTGTTTTTTCCTTTATGTATGATAGATAAGAGAGAAGTAGAGAACACAAACCTGAATCTTTCACTTAGCTCCTTGCTTGTTTTCTCTCTCCTTTGATAGAGCTTGCCACTCCTTTCTTACTTGTCCCACTTTAAAGAACACCTGTAGAGGCAAAGCAACAAAACACCATCAAAGCATAGAGATCTACAATACCATAAACAATGTAAAATCAGAAGTACATTAACCATACAATTACATTCACAAATAGTAAGATTCACAAATACACAAGTATATGGAGGAAAACTCAAATAACTTTATTGGTAGTAGAAGTAGAAGAGAGGATTACAACCCAGCTATCTAATCCAACATCATCCTCCCAGCATGAAAGCCCTCTTCACCTCATGAAAAGCAAGATCACCCAACAATGCAATGTCTCAAAGAGAAACCAATAGCACTTCCTTACAAATTACAATATTCCAGCTTCCTGATCTCTATGATGAGGGATCCATATATAGATATTTGCAGAGGGGTGAGTCAGCTTCTCAGTTTTTTATTAGTGTCATTTCACTGATAGTTCTTGGTTCCACTTGGAGATTTCATGATCACTTACTCATCCCTGGGTGAATTCAGAGAGGCAAGTGTCATATAGGAAGTTTCTAGAAGATTCTCTGGGTTTCCACTTAGCAACCTATCTCTGCCATTTGTCTACTCTCACTCATCACACCCTATAGAAGGCCATTTCAGTATGGGTCGCACCTCTTGTGTGTAGCAGGTGAGATGCATCGCACCTTGACCAAGGAGTAGTCTGTATGTTTCTGTTTTGGCTAGTTCTGAGTAATTTTTCAGGTTGAACTTCTGGGAAATGATGCAATCAGTTGACCATGATCCTTTAGGGTATGAAACAATAGTTTTAGGTGTTTAAGAGCCCTTTCTTTATCAACAAATGTGATTGGGGTTGCAATGCCCAAATATGCCTATAACACAGGTGAAGGTAGGTACAGTGTGATATATGGATACCATTTTAGGCTTCTCCAAGAGTTGAGGTTTGAAGCAGACACACCTCCTCAAAATAGACTCAGCATACCCTACTTCCTTCTTCTATCAGTAATAGATATGAGAATTAAGGTGCAAAAAGGGAACCATTAATAGCTATCCCATCATGGGTTAATTAGACTTATCATAGAACATTCTCTGTAGAACCTTAGACTCCCTATCACATCGAAAACTTTTAGAGACATGCAAATAGAGGAAGACATCAAATCCCTTGAATATGAAAAAAGCCCCACTGCCAGTGAAAGGGATGAAGAAGAAACAGAGAAGGAGGAAGAAGAAACAAAGAGGGATGGAGAGGAAATAAAGGGGGAAGAAGATGAAGAAAAGGAGAAGGAAAGTGGTGAAGAGACAAAATAAGATGCCAAGGAAGAAACTAATGAACAAAGTGAGGAACTAGAGGAAGAAGAAGAGGAGAAAAACAAGAGTGAGAAGGAAAGTGGAAAAGGGGAGATAAAAGAGAATGAAGAATAGAGGTCTACAATCCAAGGCAAATAAGGGGAGGAATCACCCAGGGAATCTCCATAGCCAACTGAGAAAGAGGCAGCAGCTTCCCTCATTATCCTTAGTACCCCTGTGACGAAAATAGTGAAGAGACAAAGACAAACTCCATTGTACTTTAGGACAAGAAAAAGTACAATATAAGGCAAGGAAAACCTCAAACTCCCACCAAGGTTCCTATTTTCACTGAATACTCACCAAAATAGCAAGAAAAGGTAACTCCTCTTATTAAAAATCAAGGAGAAGAATCATCAAGACAAGCCTCTCCCAAGTCTCCTGTCACTTATGTTAGGAGGCCTATCACTAGATATCCCTCACCCAAAGGAAAAGGCCTCCTACAATAGACACAGAAGGACCTATGGGAAGCAGAGGAAATCCTACAGGAAACTCAGAAATTGGACAAAGAAGAGAGTATGAAGCAAGGAACCAAGAAGGAGGATCTAGAGCTGAGGGAACCTAGTCCTCAACCCAACCATGACTCCTACTATAGGTTCATTCAAGGGGGTAGGGTCATTCCACAAAAAATTTCCATCTCCTTATTCTTTGAGCTTGCGAAAGAAAGGGCAACAACACATAGATGGATGCAAATTTCCAAATCCAAAGGAGTGGAGGACATAGGTCACATGGATGAAAAAGTTAAAGAGGTGGGCAAAGAACTTAGTAGCCCAAGGGACAAAGAGGAAATGACAAAAGCTTAGTTGGAGGCAGAAAATGCATGGTTAAGGGGTCAACTACGAGAGAGAGCAAGAATCAATTGGCATCCATGACCAATCTATCCTTAGAGGCAATTCAGTGTAGGATGCCAGCTAAATCCTATGAATTATATCTTAAGGAACAATGGATGTAGTTCCAAATCAAGACTTTAGAACAAAGAGGCATTATTCCCTTCCAAGATTACAGTAAATTCATTGATCTCTGTGATCAAATCACATTGGAGGATAGGGCTAAAATGTCTAAATTTTACCTACATAACTTGGCCTTGACTGATCTGAATGTATGGGACCCTAATTCAAAACTAGGAGACTTACAATTGATGACTTTGGCATCATGAATGAATTATGAGGAAGAAATGGCTACAAAAATAAAGAAATTACTTGCAAGGGAAGAAACAAACCCTTCATGATAATAGCAGAGCAATCAAATCCTATGGTTGTCATCAACACCCATAACTTGATTGCAAATGACCCTCAACTTGCACCTAGGTACCTTTCTAACCAAGAGCAGGAAATGACACACTTTGAGGACATGTTCAGGCTGTTAGAGGATGACAACATGCAAGATTTCCAAAGGAGATGGAACAATTTTCCTTGTAACTTGAAAATCATAGAGTACCATTCTCTTTAGAGAATGAGAGAAGCACTGAACAAAACACCCATGTACAAGAAAGCTCTCCAAAGACTCAAAGTCAATTGGATTGGCTTGAGACACAATCCACCACTGCTCTTATTAATGTTGGAAGGAAGAAAGGAAGAGGAAGAAAGAAAGTAGTGGGAGGAGACAGAAAGAAATGCAAGATTCGATGCACAGGAAGAGGAAACTGTATCAGAAGTGTGGGATGTTAGGGAGACCACCAGAGAAATGAAAGACATCGATCTAGATTGAGTTGCTCAGAGGATGAGCAACACTTTCAGCAGGGGGTGATTATGAGCCTCATCATTGGGTAATTATATGGACCTTAATACACTTCCTAGCCTATTTAAATCAACTCTTCTAATAATCTTTTACATATTTTGATTGTATTTTGCCTAATGAGATGAGTCAAAGTGAGATATTATGCCTAGTGGAGTAATGTGCATTGATTGCAAGTTTTTGGGATAAAATCAATGGAATTTTGGCTAATGAAGGGTTAAAACTCGGATGAGACAAGGAGGAGAGATTGTAGAAGGTAGATCCTCCTCATTTACTCCTCACTCATTCAAATATTCCTCCATCAATCACACTAGCTTGGAGTTACAAGCAGCCAAGTCATGGAGATCAAAAGGAAATCAAGCAAGTGATAGTTAAAGATCTAGTTTAACTCGAGTTTGGGAGCTAAGCCTCCTTATATTTAAGGAATTCATTGGAGACTTATGTTGTATAAACAAGGAGGCCTAGAGCCCCACTAGGATTCAAATTTTTGCTGCAAAAACACTTGTCATTTTCGAATTCAAGACCTGTGGAAGACATTGTTACGTAATTTTGTATTTTGATAATGAGAATGAGAATTTCCTTGATCTAGCACTGAGTTAACTCAGAGGGCTGAAGCTCTTGGGTTAGGGACCAACCATGGTAGTAAAGGCTCCTCTTCTTGTATTTGTATGCTTAGTTGCTTTCATAGATTAATGTTTGAACTGTCTTTAGCATTATTTCATTGCAAGTAGTTGTGGATTTGATTAGTTTGCTCCCATTTGTGTTTTACTTCAAAAGTAGCTTAGAAGAGATAAAGGAACATCAAAATCTGTTAGTAGGTGGATTTGGCCTAATTCCTTCCTCCAGGGATCATGGTTTGAGGAAAGAACTCCTATGCAGCCCCAAAAAGAGAGAATTCTAATTTCTCATAGAATTTAGGGTTTTCTGTTACCTAGGCCAACATTTGATCAGTTTGAAAGAATAGTATTTAGTTGCCATTTCTTCTATACTCAATATTACAATCAATGTTTCGTATCATTCTGCAAATTTTTCCCATGCGTGAAATAAGCAGCTAGCTCATGAAATTTAGTTTTCCTTAGTTAATTGAAACCCTTCTTGTTTACATGCTTTATGGATAGATGTCAATGTTTGATGAAGTGTAGGAGTTTTAATAGTACATAGAGATTTCATGATCAGCAACCTCATCCCAACTTAATCCATCCATGGTCATCACTTTATTTCACTAAAACCCTCCCCAATTTCATCATTTCACAAGAATACTTCTCCAAGTTTATTGAGCAAATCCAGCAATCTCATAACTCTGGTTTTGAGCTTTGCAGGAGTCTTAGGTACTCCCTTGCCTCATTTCATCCACCATCCACCTTCCCTAAGCCTTCCATCACCTTCAACATCTATTCTTTTACTCCCGATTGTATCATGTAGGAATAGAGGGGATCGTGTAGGAATTCAAGACATCGTATAGAACACAATAGGGCATCCTATAGGTAGACTTGTAGTGTCGTGTTTTAAGGTCAAATTAAGGAAAAATCCCCTAGGAAGCTAGAAAATGACCCCTACTTGTCTCCCAAGCCTTCTAACCATTCACCATCAACCCTAAGCCGCTTGCCACATTACCAAAAGAAGTTAGCTTTCACACTTTCACATAAAAAGAGACAAAAAGAAAAACAAATTCATTCTTTTCATTACATACATAGCAATAGAATGTCTGATGTTTTAATTTTCATGCCTAGGATAGTAGGATTGCATACATGTTAATTTAGCATTCTTTTGAAGCAA
Organism: Pinus taeda; assembly: GCA_000404065.3. Classification (NCBI taxonomy): domain Eukaryota; kingdom Viridiplantae; phylum Streptophyta; class Pinopsida; order Pinales; family Pinaceae; genus Pinus; species Pinus taeda. The sequence goes on from APFE030599109.1 coordinate 42,822, forward strand.
AGCCTCTTAATACTTGTTTAGAAGAATGGTGTGTTTAAGCCTTTGATTTCAATATTTTTCCTTACTACAGTAGAAAATATTTCCCTTACTGTAGATTTCTCTTTCCCTCATTTGTTTGAGAATCCTTAGTTGTCTATCACCAACTTAGTAGTGACAAAGAGTAGACCCATCAGATTTACTTTTGTATACAACACTGTCCCCTCCAAGTTTTTATGAACCCCAGGTTGATAAAGTAAAGTTGGTAGCCACAACAGTTGTAACTTTCTTGCTGCAATACTAGTGGTCATCAAACACTTCATGAAGGTTGAAGGCTCTTGTCAATTAAATATAATATGACTCTATTCATTCCCACAACATGCCATATACTATTCATTTGAGAACTAAAATTACTAATGCTCAAGCTCAAAGACCCTATTGTAAATTTAATAGTTAACCATGGAATTTCATGCATCATAATAGCTCAGCTAGATTCTTAAATAGTCATTAGGAACCATCTAGATAGATAAGAACACATCAACATTCACATGATTTACAAATATTTCTTATTCTAATCATACAAGCATAATCGAGAAACATATCTTACTACAAGCACATGTAGTAATACTTAATTTCGTCAATCAATAGTACTATCAAACTCCTTACCACATAACTACCCTTAATTTCAATTCAATTATAAAACAATACACAAGAGTCATAACTAAACAAATTATATCATTTTTAAATGATTGGTATATAAGGGAGGGACTTTAACTCTCCACAAAACTGTAGGCAAACTACAACCTATTATTTCTTGTAGTTTTCCACACTTAATCCAAATCCACAATATAAGGGAGTTCCACTTCAGATATTGGACTTTATATTCAGCCGAAGCATCTCTCAACATTCCAGGAATATGGAATTTTATTGATAGGTGGTTTATCAACTGTATTTTCGAGGCAAGCACTGTAGGTCTAGTAGCACACTATCTGGTTGGTTTATTAGCTCACTAGGAAAGCACTAGGTGATTTATCAATCTCCTTGAAAATCGCCCAATCATTTATTAACCGCTTTCATCAAGTAACCCTAGTGATTTCTACCCTACCTAGTGGTTTCCCATCCCACAACAAGCACCTAAGTCATTTATCATCCTACTTGGAAATCACTAAGTGGTTTATCAACCTACTAGGAAAGCACTTCAGTCATTTATCAACCCCTTTTGGCAAGCACTCATAACCTAGTTCCTCATCTGAGACTCCCACTGATACTTTCTAGCCTAGACACAACAGTCCAACTACTTTATTGCATCAATCTTGGGAACACTAGTAAAAAACCAAAAATTAGTGACTAGAAAATACACTAAAAACCGCACATAAATGACTATGTTTGGTCACGTGACCATTAGTATTTACTTTACAATATCTTATATTCACGATGAAGTTAGTCATATTTAACTCGGTCTTTAATTGCCTATCTCAATTTTATCATCTAGTAGTATATTTAGACATGAATTTAGGCATTGATTTAGTCATTAATTGTGACATTTAATGACCAGAAAGACTCATAAATGACTATTGAAAATGACGAATTTGTGATTACGAACAATGAACAAAATTTACATATAAACAACTATTAATGACTAATTGACAATATCTTATATCGTGGCCAAAATTTTGGTCATATTTCTTTGGTAAATAATTGGTTTCCGTAGATGATCATGTAGTAGTATATTTGGCTGTGAAATGACCAATTAAGAGTGTATATTCATTTCATTTACATTCATTAATAATCATTATAAATGGTTAACTTCATCATTTTATATTCATTTCATTTGTGTTCGTTATTAATCAATATAAACTACTAATTTAGTAGTTTTATATTTATTTTATGTGTTCATTATTAATCAACATCAATGAATTAGTATGATTTAATGATTATAATAAAAAAATGTCATACAATATTCATGTGCATATAACATGAAAACACTATGATGATGCAAAGTCTCATAAATTGATTGCAACACTAAAAATTATGAAGTATATTCATAAATAATTTGAACCACAAGTTTTATTATATGAAATTTCAAGTATTACAATATGAGTTTTCAACTGAATATTGATTGGGCTACAATTTGCACATGATGAAATATTCTTTAATTGTTTCAAAATATTCCCACTATGTTGCCAATGCACTGCACATATGCCTCTCCACCTTTCAAGTCATTCAATGGTTTTCCTCTAAAAATTATGTAACATATAGCATCCACCATTTGAGAGTCATGTTGAATACTAGAATCTCCATTTTTGGATAGTCTAGGGCTAGAATATGAATCTAAGCCCTTTGATTTGCAACCGATATATATTCGTTTAAATATTAATAATGTGATCCCATATTATTTTTTAATTAAAATATGTACTAAAACTACGATCATTACTTGTAATATAATAAGACTATAGAACATCCTTTACAACACATGGAAAATTTCACAAGAACATTGAATACAAACAAATCATACATACTTGGATAGGTCATATTCCAGAAGACTTTTGCAAAAATATTATAAAAATAGAAATAAGAAGTTCAAATCAACCATTTCAAAAGAAAATGTCTCCTCTATTAATTAATACAATGAAACATATACAATATATTTAAAAAAAAAAATTCTTAAAGAAACTGCCATGAGCAAAACATACCTATTAGCTAAGGCACTAGTTTTTTAAATAAAAAAATGTGCCCCAAGACACTTTGTGTGAAAAAAAAATAGCCATGGGGCAAGTACCGTCTATTATAGAAAGCATAAAATAAAAAGGGAAGTTGGTATGCACAAACATAGAATAATTTCAAGCCATGGCTAGGGCCATAATAGAACCCAGTAGTGGGTACCTTCATCTTTGACACTTGGCAGTGGAAAGAAAAGAAAAAAAATATGATCAATACCTTCTAGGAGGCTACCATAAATAAAAATATTAATTACCTACAATATAATCAATCTATAATGTTGAAATAACATTAGGCATAATGGTTAAAAGCGTTCACAATACATATGGGTCACAAGAGGGGCAGGGTTTCTCTTAAATCCTGAAAGAAAACAAGTGGTTAATTATTCATGGGGACTTGGAAAGAGGACAAATTATATGGATGAAATGTACGGCTCCTGCTTGGGATCCAATTGGCTAAAGGAAGGAATCTCTCTAGGATAACAATCCTTGGAGACTCCCTTCTCACTATAAAACATTTACAAATAAGTTCTATTCCTTAGAATAATCATCTAAGTCTCTTTTCAGCAAAATTCTTAGTATAGTGGAACATTTCTCTCACAAGTCTTTATATCACATCTTGATAAGTAAAAAAAAAGAAGGGAATGTGTAAGAGAATCATGCTCTTCTTCTTGAGGCAGGTCATCTCGTCACTAATGGTGTATTAGGATGGAATATCATTCCATGTTGTACTCCCCGCATGATATCTCTTATTGCTTCATTTTTGCAAGTGGGTATGATTCTAAGGGAAAACTCTTTTGATTGCACTGATTATCATTTTTCTATTAGAAAATTATATATTACAGAGAAATGGAACACAAAATATTACAGAAAAACAAACAAAGAAACACATAAAACAAGAGAGAGACAATTATATGTGGTTCACCCAATTTGGGCTACTTCCATGGAGAAACAACCAGTCCTTCCTTTTATATTATTTGGCAAAATGAAGAGATACAAGCTACAACAGATCTATTGTAATTCCCTCTTTTCTCTCACATAGTCTCCTCTCTCTTTCTTTCTTAGAATACACATCTACACAACCCCAATACAATACCCTCATATAAATGGAGGGGTTTCTTTTTAGGGAAAAAAAATCCTAAATTAAACATAACTTCTACCATCAGATCATTCACCTAATGAATGACCCAAATTGACTATAAAATTACAATATTCTAGAAGGAAATGTTCACGTCTATTTTTAGCTTCGAGGGCACTACCCCTAAACCCTTGCCGAGAATCTGTAAGCCCCCAAACCCCTGTGGGGGGCATAAGTATCCCCTGCATGGAGGCGTGTATAGTATTCTTGGGGTATACATCTAATTGAAACAAAAAAACTTTGAATCAAGAAGATAATCAGGCTTTACACCCAACATTTTGAAGCCCTCCGCCTCCCATTAATTTAGAAACTATATGACATATTTTTTGGTAACCACATCTATTTTCATGGTTCAGGTGGATGAAGGACATGTTGGAGATGAAAACCTATGGTCCATTCAAGCCTTGCATGTGGCAAGTGTACACTACAAGTTGATTCTTTCTCCTTGTTTATGATCTCTTAAAGGCTCAAGGATGGTGGATTTTAATGAAATTCATTCTACATGAGATCTTTGTGGTGTGAAATATTATGGGACCTAGGATTGAAAGCATGAAAGGCGAAATGGAGTTGAGTACACAGGCGTCAGGAAGTCGATGTTTGAATATTTTCAGGGTTAGTTTTTCTTGGTGCGGAAGGGTTCTTCAAGCTAATGAAGGAACCATACACAATGGTGAACTAGTGCAAACAAGGGTACTTTTATTCTATGTTGTGGTTAAAAACTTTCATTGTAACTTCCAATTTTGAATTATGTCATCTCCCTTGCTCATTTTCAAGACCAAATTTTTCTCCCTCTTGGAGTGGAGTTGGGAATTCTTGGTCCTTATCTCAAAGACGAGTGTGGAAATATTAGCCTTTGTTACATTGTGAAGTTTGGATTTCATTTTCCTTGGAAAATTTGTGGTCCTTCAAGGTGTTGTTGTGAATCTCTTTGAAGACCACGGGGCCCCTCTTATATATGTGCTCTTCTATTTCTCCTACTTTTAGACAATGGTAGCTCTAGCATCCAAAGGTGGAAGTGTGGAAGTCTCTTGAATTATCTTGACTCATTAGCTCTCCGAAGGTACCCCTCTTCCTGAAATGAATTAAATTCTACAATTTTTAATTTCTTGATCATCGTCTTCCTTCTCTCCTCTTATCTGTCATGCTTCTTGAGCCTTGAGTTCCCTGGATCTCCCCTTGCCCTACCTTTAATTTTGGGTGTTCCTTCCTTCATAATATTCTCTCCTCCCTATTTCCTTTTATGTCCCAATTCTAGGCTTTTCCATCTCTCTTCCTTTGGTCAGAATCTCATGGATCATAGAATGTATAATTCAACTTCTTATGGGCATTGAAGTGCCTACAATAATTTTCTACACCTCCCTGTTGATAATCAAGCCATGAATCTAGACTTCCAAGGGAAGCTTCATCAACATTCTAACACCATTATATTTCCGGTTGAGGAATTTCAAAGAATCAAAGCCCAAGTGAGCATGCAGGAGGATGAAACTATTTTATTATGATGCTAATTGGCTGAGTTGCATAGATAAATGAGTTGTTGTGGTCATCACAACTATGCAAGTAACACTTCTAGAAGCAATTTTGATAAGATGTCTATTCATCCCCCTCTTTGGATATGAGTTATGTTTGTAAGGTTGTGCTTTTGTCTGGTCAATTTTGCAAGGAGTTTAGCTATAGGTTGGTTGGTAGAATGTATGCCAGTAAAAATCCCATAGAAAAAACATTTTTCAACTCAATGTAATCATTCCCCAAGTATTTTGTTGCATTTTGGCATGGAATTAATATAAAAACTAATTGGTGTAAAAAAAAGAATTCAAAATACATGTTACTATTGGGTGGGTTGTTGTTGATAGTATGAGTATTAACTAAAAGCATGACTTATAAAATGCAGTGAAAGCAAGTTAGCTAGTATTGAAATTACGAATAAGCATTTATTAAAAGCAAATCAACTAGAAACTCTATTCATTTATGTAATATAGGTTGCAAAAAATATAATTAAATTAATTACTCACATGGTAAGGAGTTGAAAGTTCCATTATGCAATCCACTTCCCCTATGCACCTTTATAATATTTTGTGATTAAATCACACATATATATTAGTAACATTGTCAATGAACTTCAAATGAAAAGGTGCCACTTATGAAGAAAAGGAGAAAACAAACAAATAAATAAATAAACTATAAAGTTGAAGGAAATTTTCCAACAAATAAACTGATAAATCCATTTGAATATTTTATATATTTACTAGTACCGAGATGAAATGAACATTTAGAATTACCAACAGAAATTCAAGAGAGCAAGGCCTTATTGTATACTAATGATATGCATCAATTTTGTATTACACAAATTCTACAAGACTCTCACAAGAATAATTGATCCATTGATTGAGGAAATTTGTTGATGTCCTCAATATACTATAGTCAATAGGTCTAAAAGGATGTAGATATTCTTCCTCAATCGTTTGTGTGTTCTAAACCAAGAATCTATATGAATTGTACCATGGAAGAAAAACATTTTTTCCCTGGAAATGGAAGATCAACAATACAATTATCTCGTTCAAACTCCTAAAATAGGAAGCAAAGCACATAACATAACTAGAAATAAGAAACCTTCATCTTATAGAAAGATCAAAATTGTAAAGCATTGTCTAAACAAAATAAAAAATTACATACTGGTCATAAGGCCATTCTTAAAGGAAATGAGGGAAATTTCTATGTTAATAAGACATATTAATATTGAAGTAGAAATATATAATCTCACAAAATTATTACCACACCATAGACTCCACATTTCTTGAATATCTTGGGTTTTTCCCGTATAATTGGTGAATTGATAAGATATATCCAAAGAGAAACATACAATTTGAACAATATTCAAGACAACATATAACTAATAATTAAAAAAATAGAAGTAATTGGTAATGAAATGAACTATAAGAATTAACAAACTTAACATGAAGCATTGAGTATCAAATTTGAATAATTAAACAAAATCATAACAAGGTAAAGAAGCAATCTTAAATGACAAAAATTGTATGCACACTAAAAGAATCAAACTATACAAGTTATATTTAATTTCATCATGTCTCTTAGATTATAGAGAGACACAATTGTGTATTTTGATTTTGGTTTTTCTCTTCTTATGATCTTGATTTTCACCTTTTCTGAAGTTCAGATTAATTTTTTTCCATTCTAAATCTAAGTACTTGTAACATAAACTATCTCATTGAGAAATACCCAACAACATGCCTTCAATTATAGCACAATCACATTTGTGCACCACTTGAACAAAACATTCACTATAGAAGGATTTTGAATATTTATTTAGTTTTATAGTTATTTCTTTCTTTAATAACTACAACCATTAAAATTTGTTTGATCGGACCAATTTTTTGTTGATCTAGTTGTATGAATATTGTCATTCTACATACAGTTTCTTGATCCCTCCATATTATCGCATCCAACTATGTCAATTTACGTAAGTTCTATCTACGTGTGATTTTTCAAGTTTAATGGTGTTAGCTAGAATAGATTGATGCACATTAATCTATGCAGGTTCCATTACACAAATCTCATGGATCTCCCTAGACAATTACAAGTTCATGCATAAAAAAATAGTATTTAATAAATCCATGTAGGTCACACCTTATCCTGCAAAGGATATTTAGGACGTTTTCACCATTATCAGATAGAAAATTCATTCATGGGTAACTTTAAGACATCAATACCACAATATATATGGTAGATTAATATTATTAAATTTTTAGCAATTATGGGGGCATAATGACTGCAAGTGGGCTTGTATGGAAACACATGAAAACAACAGATTGAAAAGATACATCAAATAAGGTATGACATAATGAAAAATCATATTTTGACTGTATTTCTCCTTTCTCTGTGAAGTAGGTTTTTCCATTCAAGTGAACCACTCCAACCTCTTACATGAACTCTAAAAGACTTCTCCAAATACTCTTGGAGGATACATACCTAGACCTAGTTGATTTTGACCATTTTGACTACTCTTCATGTTGTCTTCCATAAAATTGAGCTTATAACAACATCATCTAGTTACTTACAAAATCCTCAAGACCAACCCAAATGACAAAAAGGAAATGCATGATGTCAAATAGATTCTTTAAAATAATCACAAAAAATTCATGTGGATATATTGTGCACATTTAGAATCAACAAAAGACTCAATATGGACCATAGAAACCTATATGGAATTGGCTTTAACTGACTAATTTGCTAGTAATGTCAACCCATGTAAAGACAAACTCTCCTTGTTTTCTAGAGTATGTGAAGTGAGTGACAAAGATGTAATTCAGTTCTGAGATGGAAGGAAGATGAATACACAATCCTTTCTCTCCCTCAATAATCACCTAATATGGAAGATGCTTTTTTGAGACCAAAATAGAATTTCGCAAAGGGATGCCCCATGGTTTAATGCTCTTAAAATTTAAGGGAATCAAAACTATCCAATACATTTTCTCCTCAACAAGAAGAGAATGGATTAAATAAATCAAATTAAAATCTAAATATTGGTTGGATAATTCCAGAAAAAAATTCTTGGAAAAAATTAAGAACATGGTCCTCAATAACGTAGGTTCTAAACATGGCCTTGCATTTTGAGGCAACTTGTAGAAATTTTAGTTATGGAATTGAGCCGCACCTTTTAACAAATGTTTATCATGTCATTCTTACAAATATATAATAGCGCCAAACGCAATTCAGAGTGATCACCATGCATGTCAAATTGAAATATATGGCTTACATCTAATAATGTCACATTATCTACCAACTCTGTAACATAATCCATATTAAACAAAAATCTAGCTCAGTGAGGATCAAAGGCTTCCTAATTTACTTCTTCATAGTTTTCCACAACTTCCATTGGTGGGGGACAATTATTTAGTCTTTTTCTCATTTTCTTACCAACCTTAGCTAAAACAAGGCCATCACAAATCACATTCTTGAATGTTAGTTTACCAAAGAGAGTAGCTGATAACACCATAAGAGTATTGAACCTACCGCAACATCAAATATTAATTAGGTAAAAGGATTTTTGAGACATAGAAAAGGTATTAAGGTGTGTAAAAGAAACAAAACCTAATTCAATGTAATCTATAAAGATAACATCTACAAGAAAATCAATTTAAGGCATCATGAAAACATTTGATTCCAAATGGATAAAAATAGTCTCACGTTAATTTTTTTAATGAAAATATGACTAAAGTAATTTAAGAAAGATAATAAAAAAAATGACATAGAGTATCTCTTCCATAACTGCTTCAACAAAAATATTTCATCATAGGGAAAGTGGAGTGGTCAAAATTACTTTTTCAACTTAATAGCTACAAAGGTTTCAGGGTATAATTTTGGAAAAATGAATAGCATCATGTTTTCATATGTTGGGTTAGTCAAATGTGAGTGTGACAATATGTATCATTTTTCTAATCATGGATTAATATATTGGATTTTCTTTCACAATCTTAATGTGTATTCATAGTAGACGTAATGCTTAGTCCCATTTAGTTATTTTTGTGGTCATTTGTTGGACAATTTGAAATTCTATATCTTGTCTCAATAAATTAATCTTTACTCCATTCCTAATCTTCCAAGGACACACTTCTAGATCCAAGCTTGCTACGTTAGCACGCACCACCCTACATGCATATTCTATCCATGGAAGGAATCCTCCAAAAACTTATTCCAACATAATCCAATGTCACAAGACCTATCATTGGGTGGAGGAATAACCTCGATTCCCTAATTTTGCGCTATCCTAAACTATGATAAAAAAATTATCCTATTTCAAGCAGGCAACGATCTTTCAGTAACAAATACACTTCAATGGTTCTTAAGAAAACCTAAAAATGTCATTCATTTCCATTCTTCAATCTTCAAAAGCGTTAATTTTCCTACAAACCTAGCCCCTGGAAATCCATTGACCTAACATATTATGGATCTACTAAATGATCACACAATTAGGGTATTAACATTAAATTATTGGAATAAAATTATAATAATCTCACAAAAAAAGGATAGAACAAGAACGTACCCAATCAAATCAGTTTATAATTAAATATTTAAAACCTATTTTGGGCTCCTCTCCTAGGATAATGGTTGATTTGGGAAAAATACATATATAAAAATTGGAACTAATCCAAGTGATCAAGCCCTCCTTAGTTTAAGTATATCTCCTTGTTGTCCCCCTTTTTCAAACAAAACACACTAGAGTATTAATACACTCCTCATTTATATGCCTCTCTCAATATTTTGTTGTTGTATGGTGTGTCTTCTCCGTAACCGTATTCTCCAATGTGGTTGACTGATCTCACATCACCTGAGATCAAGGAATAAGATTAAAACATGATTACTCAATTATATACTTGAATTTTTCTAATGTTTCTTTAGCTCAATAATCGAACTTAATAATTATGTGATTTTCCTATGTCAGAATTAGGCTAAGTTAGAAATGAAACTTATTCACACATGGTAAAGTGTGTAAGGAGAATTTTGGAAACTTTTACAAGTCTAGAAACTTAGGCCTATACAAAAGTGCCTTCCCATGCTACAAACATCAACAAAAAGTTGTTTTCTCAAGGAAATTTTCACTATTGTCTCTACCTACATCATGCATATTGAAAATAATACCTAGAAACTAGACCATGGAACTCAAGAACTTCCATAGTCTAATCAAACATCTAGGAAATGACCCAAGAATAGTTAATATAATGTTGGAAGAGGTGTGTTTTTTCATATCTAGTGGACATGATAAGTTAGTAATTTGAGGCATACAACACAAGAAGATAGATATTTTATTGTTAACCATGCCCTCTTAGTTTAGAACTACCATGACCAACAAATTCAGTAGACAGATAGTATTCTCTTACTTATAAACCACCTTTAAAGAATTTAAAAGTATGCAATGATGACTATTGGACTACCAAACAAGAAATTAGGTCATTGTGGAGAATTAATTGTAACATCGTCTATTGCACTCATGATACTTATTATTATAACGTCTGTGACAAAATACCCCTTGATATGTAATGTGTCTCTTATATGGACAAATTAAGGAAATTTGTAACCATTAAATGTATTTGGTACCTAAAGGGCACTTTGATACTCTACCATGGATGAAATTTAGGATAGTTTTCACTTTCTCCATGGCACCTTTATCTTTTTATAAAAAAATTCATGTAGATTGTGTAATATATAATTATTGATAGAAATGAAAGCTCCTTCCCAATTTGAAATAAAATATTTTCTTTGTACAAACCAATAAAACAAATAAGGATCTTTAGAAAAACATAATAAGGATATTTTGACAAAAAATAAAATAATGTTAGAAGATATACCCTAAGAATTATAAAATCATAATGATCAAGGTACAAATTTTACTTAGTAAACAACATTCTCAGTGGAAAATACTGACCATCCATAGGCTTGATCAAGGCCTTCTACAACAAAATGCCAATGGAAATTATTCTCAAAAATATTTTCATTCTCAAAAGGATACAAAATGTAAGAATAAGCCATTGAATCACTCTTGAACCAACAATGAAAAACCTGCATAGAAATTTCTTCCCCTACTGGAACTAAAATCCATAGATTTGAAACAGAAAAATATTCTTAACATCTAAACATCAATGTTTTACCCTGGTGTGGAATATTCCCATAGTATAATATCAGGTATATCAAAAAACATTACATGTACACCATTGTCTAAAACTAAAAGTAAATTAAACATTTCACAATATTTTAAAATAGAACAAAAGCATGAAAGACACCTTATAAGATGAAACTAAAGCCAAAATGAAAACACTAATAACCTACTTGCAATAATGTGTTGTTGTTAGGCATAAAACAACCCCTCAATTTTTATAATATTTTAACGAAAAATCATGACCCTTCGAAAAAAATAGTTTTGATTTCATTAATAAAATATTACTTCAAAAAGAACATTCATTTATTAATAAATAAATAATTTGAGTTAGAGGTTAGAGGTTAGAACTATGTTTAAAAAAATTATTATTTTTGTACAACCAATTGTCCAACCTCCCAACTCCATTTTTCCTAATTTTCACTTCTCAGATCTACTTCTTGTCTTTACCTTTAAACCACTTAACCTCTTGAGTACCTGAACTCATTACTACCTCAGTACTTAGGATTTTTTTTTAAGTGTGACAACCCTAATTAATTCAAACATTTATGTATGAAATGTAAACGTTTTAATAAAATAAAATGGGCTATGTAATGGGACATAGATTCGAAAGGGATGGGGTGAATACTTGTTGTGGTGATTACTTGTTGTGGTCATGTCTTGCTAGAAATAATATCAATATACAACAAATTTCAAAAGAAGAATCACAGGCTACTTGCTCACAGGAAGTGTTCGACACTCACTACATTTAAGCAACCTATGTGATAGTTGGACTAGTGGTACATTGTTGTACATTGAGAAAACAAACACTCCTCATGTGTTTCATGACATGGACTAACCACCTCTCATTGATCCTTATCTTTGGTGACTCAACCATTGACTAAAAGCTATAGGTTTTGGTATAATGAGAAATCATTGTTCCCAACAAATGGTATCAGAGTGTAGGTCACGAGTTTGATACACACCCAACTCGCATTGGGGGGGGGTGATATCATTGGACTTTGGATAAATCAATGCTCCCTGCGTGCTTCACAACATAGACTAACCGCCTCTCATGGATCCTTATATCTAGCGATGCAATTGTTGACTAACACCTGCGGGTTTTGGTCTAACAACAATCATCATTCCCACCATACATTTCATGTTATTTGATGATCTATTGTTGGTAGGAGTTACTATCAATAAGTGGTAAGAAAAAGAGAAAATTTGAATTGTTGAAAAAAGAACAACACAAGAAGGAATTTGAAAGCTCAAGGCACAACACAACAAAAGAGAGGAAAATCAAATTGTGGGAAGAGAAGGGGAGAAACAAGAGGAATGGGAACAATAAGACAAAAAGAAGAGGAAATATGGAGAGAGAGAGATAGTTGGAAAGACACAACATAGGTAGCAAGGAGAGAATTTTGAAAAACAAAATTAATGAGTTTTTAGTTGGAAAGGGAGCAGAAGGAAATCACTAGGTAAGGAATTAATTTCCTCTAAAGTCTTGGTTGTCTAGGAGGGTGGAGATTGTCCTTCTTAGGAAATCCCTAAGGGATGGGGTGGAGGAATTAGTCCTCGAAAATTCCTAGAAATTTTTTGGATGTTTCATTGTTGTGTTTTGATTTTATTGTAAGCTTCTAGAATCCCAAATTTGGGTGGAACCACAATCTAAATTATGAAGGGTGGATATAGTTGGTCTCTAGAATCCTTGTGAATTTCGTTGGTTTGAATTCAGTTGATGGGTGGAGATGGATGAATATATAGAGTCCCTATTTCAACTGATGGATGTGTTTAATTCTTAAAGTAAAATATCCCTCAACCTATGGAATCTCGCTCAGGGATGACAACTGCAAGTTAGAGTTGGCTGTACTTATCTATGGTTGGGTAGAGAGTCATAGTCCTAGACTAAGTTACCCATTAGTTGAGATAAGTATCATGTTCTCATGAAATCAAGAATATATATGTGTGTGTATGTGTGTGTGTGTGTGTGTGTGTGTGTGTGTGTGTGTGTGTGTGTTTGTGTGTGTGTGTGTCTATATGTGTGTGTATATATACATTGTTGGTCTGAAATGATGTTTATTGATCACTTGGCTTCCAATTTCATTATCTATATGATTGACCAATATGTTGTTATCATTGTGTACAAGTTAATGGAACAACATGTGAATGTAACTATTATGTTCATGCAATAACCATCACGGGATATTTCTTATTGTAGGGGTATGATTTTGTATAATTCCATGGTTTTGCATGTTTACTATCCATAAATTGCAAGCTACATGACTATGGAAAGCATGAATTCATGAGATGCATACTTTTGCACTAACATTTTAGTTGTAGCGATTATTTTACTATAATGGTGTTTGGTTTCACTGGTAAAAAAGAGTGCCAAACAATGTTAATGGACATTATGGAATGATTGATGATCTTGTGTTGATGGCATGTTTAGATTGTTGTATGAGTTTTAGTAGAATTATTGCATGCTAAATATTACATTATTTATTAAAGGGGAGGAGGTTTTGATGCCATTCCATGTGGTTGCATTATGTCATTTAATTAAACATGCATGAGCCAAATAAATCAAGTTTCTTATTTGGTAATGAGCTTCTACAACTCTCTATAATTATGTTAAATCAAGTTTCTTCTTTGATAATGAGTTTCTACAACTCCCTATAATTTTGCGAAGAAATGTGCTTGAAACTGTTGTCTATTTTCTATCTTGATTATGGTTGATTATTTGTTGAGTTTAGAAATAAATTTATTATGAATTTGTATACCAATAGGTGTTGGAAGTATTTTTGGAAAAACTGGTAAATTTTAAGTTGCAATTTAAATTCTAATTCAACATGTCAGCTAGGTCAGATTTCAGAAGGTTAGCTAAAAGTCTGAACCTATGGTAGGTCAACCTCACTGTTCATTTCTCGTAGGTCAGAGGTCGAAGGGGTTGGGAGGTCAGGCCAACCCTGACATCCCTTGGGAAGTGTGCATGCCATGCGGACATATCCACAATGGATGTGTGTTAGGTTCCATGTGGGACCATCATGGTGGGGTACAAACTCATGACACTACATATGCCTTTGTGAGGTTTTCACATGGATATCATGATGATGTGATAGGGTGTAATTGGTCCATCTTTATAGGATCATAACTTTTGATCCATACGTCATATTGGGGTGAAATTTATATAATTAAAATGATCTTGATGAGATGAATGCAATGGTGTTCTTATTTAAAATTATGAAAAGGTTGAAAAAATTATAAAAAAAAAAAAAAAAAAAAAAATCTCGTTCCCATAGCTATACTTTAGGACCTGCATTAGTAGAGTAATCACGTCCTTCTAACTCTAGTTTGGGTTTGGGTTAGGAGGGGTCTGTTTACATTAAGGTTAAAGCTAAAAAATACTTCCTAAATATCTAACAACCCAACCACATCCCTAATTCGTTAAGTGACTGTTTTTTATTTCATTTTGAATTTAATGAGTTCTAATATGTGAGATTTTCAACATACTTAGCTTTGATTCTTTTAGGAATTAACGTAGTAATTTGGGTTTTCCACTCAAAACTTTCCTCTTCCCTATGTGTGAATTTTTTTATTTTTTATTTACAGAAAGGTAATTGATTTTTCATAAATCTAAAATTCCACTTGATAGTATTAACCTGTATTGATTGTTTGAGTTCAAAATTTCATTTTTATTTATTTTTACTTACCATTCTTTTTTCCTTGTTTATAGGTTAAAAATGGTAAAGGAAGGCAAATCACAAACTTCAAGACCTAGAGTCAAAGATATTGAAAGAAAAATGAAGGCATTAGAAGCTTTAGGACCTTAGGATTCTGATTTGTATCTGTCCTTTGTCTCATATAAAACTTATAAAACTCAAGATGCAGGAAAAGCTTCTTGGAAATATTTTTTTTTTCTTCAAGAAAAGAGAATGGATAGAGTTAGGATACACAAATGACTATGACGAAATTAGAAGCATTGAATTGTATAAAATTGCAATCAGAACATATATGTTTCCATATTATGATACAACAAGTTTTATTATAACTCATTCTCATGTCTGAAGTTGCTCTATTATTTACCATAACTAGAATTTTTTTTCCTGGAAGTGTGAATTTGTTAGTGCTATTTACAATATTAGTCCTCCTAAAAGTTTTCTAAAAAAATAATTTTTAGATGAGTTTTGAAATAATGAACATAGCATAAAGAACAAGGATTATAATTTAGTTATAAAGAGTTAGTTTGATGAATAAGAAGACTACAAGTTAAAAACCTGAAAAGATTACCCAATAGCAATCTTTGAAAAACCTTAAAAATATATAGCAAATATGCTCCCAAGATTACATGAAGAATTGAATCCCAAACACTGTAAAGTAGAATGGGTTCCTCCCATAAATGGAATTATCAAGGAGTTGAAGAGGTTTAATTGGGTAGATATCTTGTCCCAAAATTTATTAGAAGCTATTTACTTTCCTTTAGCTTCCCCTCTTTGTTTTAAAGAAGGAATTTTCATGTTATACTTTCAATACCATTCCCATTAATGGAATGGGGTTACACTCCAAACCATCAACAAACTAAAATTTATTAGAAGCTATTTACTTTCCTTTAGCTTCCCCTCTTTGTTTTAAAGAAGGAATTTTCATGTTATAGTTTCAATACCATTCCCATTAATGGAATGGAGTTACACTCCAAACCATCAACAAACTATTTTTTATTATTGTTCTCTCTCGTGGGAAAAAAATATAAGAAACATTTTTATGATATAAGCAACAACATCATGTTTCCTTTTTATGAATGTTTGTTTGGAAGAACTCCATAAAGGTTTAGTAATTAAGACTTTCAGGAAGGATTTTTTCGTATTGGTGATTAGTTTATAGAAGTTTTTTTTCTTATATCATGATTTATGGAAGCGATGTAGGAACTCATGTCTTACGAAGATACTTGGTAGGTTAGAAATGAGAGAGGTAACAAGTCAAACTAATATTCATGGTGTAACAAAAATTTTGAATAGATTGCAACAGAAAATTTTTCCTAGATTTCTTAATGAAAGAAAATGTTCAGAAGGTATTAAAGGATAGAGGACATGGTGTGGTAGAGGCAGAAATGTTGGAACAAATGTAGATCCATTCACTTCCTCATTTGAAATACGATTCAAGGAATGATATTAATGATCATTACAAATCGATAAGTTTGTCAAAAAAATGTCTTCATCGACAACCTCCTTATGGTTATGTTTTCATTAATTCTCATGATTTTGATCAAGTTTTATAAAGAGGTCATTTCATGAATATGGAAGAGAATGTTAATTTGCAAAACTTTAGAGAAGATAATGAGTTTTATATCAAAAAATAAAAAATTATATTACTACCACACCTGTTGAGAAGTTGAAATTATATTCAGGTACTACTCTTCAGCGTACTAGTATTCTGATAAAGCTTAATCATCCACCTATAAAGGAAGAGAATAATGTGGCCTCCAAATATCTAGCCTTAACTAATTTTTCCACTTTATTAAAAGATTATGATCAGTCTAACTTGAATGTAAAGAACAAGGATATAATTCCAAAGGAGAAATTGAAAAAGTTCCAAGGCAGAAAGCAAGAATAAATTCAAAAACAAAGTATTTCTCGACAAGAGAAATTGATAATAAATATTGAGTATTGATCAAATAGATTAGCTAGAACATCATACAAAAATCGACTCTTCAAAGACTAAAAAGGTTAAAGAATCAATTGAATATCAAAATACTATTTGAATAGTTGTCTAAAAATATTAATGAGGTTTGAGGAATTTGATTTCCAATAATTCAAAAAGATTAGAGAATTGACAAGGAACAAGTTCAAAATGGTTTACAAATTCTAGATTCATCGATGCAGGTAATGAAGGATTTCTCTCCAAGAATCACATTGGTTTTTATTTCAACCAATATTAGTTTTACTTCCTTAATTTTCAAACCACTGTTTAAAGTTCAACTAGTTACTAAAACAAATCCATCCTTAAGTGAGTATTATTTTAATTCTCAAACAAAATAAGTGCTTAATAGATCTATAAAGAGAAAGCATAATTCTCTTGAGATAGGTTCGGAATTGAGGTGGAAATATTCAGGAGATCATAATGATAGAACAAAAGAATAAACCAAGTCTCTTGGGGATTTTCTAATATATAGTGAACATACAATTGATGGGTTATTTGAAGACTATGAAAAAAATTGAATAAGATTAAGGAATTGGAGGAAAAGTTGGAAAAAGGTAAATTATTTAACAAAGAACAATGGAAAAGTCATTCAAAAATACTCGGAGAGGGGTTTTCTTTAACAATTCAGCAGAAACAAGAAAATCAGAATTTGTAGAAGTCAAATTTCGAACAAAAATGGAAAGAAAATTTGGCATATTTAGATAGCTAGCATGCTCAACATATTTAGGTTTTAAATAATTCACATGATAACCAGATCAAAGTTCTTAACAAAGAATCATATATCCATATGGAAATTGTTTTCCACAACATATAAAGAGAAAATTCAATATATTTAGTAACAACTAAAACAAAACCAAGAGATTTCTATAAGTATCAATGCAATTCAATGTACTCAAGGAATATGCTTTACAGGTTAATCAATAGTCGAAAGGAATACAATTTAAATTTTTTAAACAGATGGACAAAATATATAGATACTCAAGATTATTCCTTAGTACAACATAATTCAAGTTAACTCCACAATTAAGTGTGCTTAGATTATTGTAGTACTATCATGGATTGGATTTTCTCAAGTTGCAATGCCAACTTCTAGTATATGACAATATTCCAAATCTTTTGGTGCTTACTTCAATTAGTAAAAATTACAAAAATATCATGGGTGAATTCCTCTAAAGTAGTGTCAAT
Source organism: Pinus taeda (assembly GCA_000404065.3). NCBI lineage: Eukaryota > Viridiplantae > Streptophyta > Pinopsida > Pinales > Pinaceae > Pinus > Pinus taeda. The sequence continues at coordinate 61,177 of APFE030599109.1, forward strand.
GTGTAATATATGATGCTTATTTTTTAAATTGAACACATAGTAGGTGGAACTTAGAAAAGGATTTGCATGAAGCTTGTTTCTAAGAGTTTAAGACACTTAACATGCAGGCTTTTGTGACAAGCTAAAAGAAGAAGAAAAAGGAATACATAATCCAAAGAACCACAATATATGTATCACCATATAATATCAATTCATTTCACGTCTATTTCCCCATCTTTCCATGTAGACATGATTTGTTGAATCTATAGATTCAAAAAATACAAGTCTTCCTTTTAATTTATTTTTTATCTCCACTATTTTCCATAAATCTCCTATAGGACTGAAAAAACTAAAAATTTAAGTGAATGTTTACAGTGATAAATCATCTCCCTGATAACTACAAAGGAAATAAAAAAATTACAAAGTGAGTTCCAAAAGAGATGTCATCAAGCACTAGAAAGAACAAAAGAGCAAACTAGGTGAGAGTTCTAAAGTTCATCAAGGAAAAAGGTCAAAGGTTTTGAGATTCTATAACTTCAATACTTTCCTAAACTTATTCACAATGTCAATAATATTACCTTAAAATAATCAGGAACCCTTGTTGTATTCTTATTATTCTCCAATGGTTTATTTTTAATCTACTCCATAACAAAAAACCTACAAAAGAGCCAAAAAGTGAGTACTCAAGCGGGTTACGATTTTCTCATAATATACCAAGCTCATATAAAGTTCAAGTTTTTTTAAAATTCACATCCTCATGGTCATATTTGGCTTCTCTATTACTGTTCATACTTATGGTAAGTTATTGTAACACTGCCAAATAATAATGTACCATTGCTAGTTTCCATAACGATGTCTACTCTCTAGAGATACTAGCAAAGCATTTTGAAAAATAATAGTATACTTCCATCGAAATATTAATTTAATCACCAAAAATGAAAAATAAAATTCTCTATGAATTTTGTATCATATATAAGAGGATGGTATAACTTAAGATGAATCCAATGAGAAGGCACAAAAATAAACTTGATGAGCCACTTGCTAATTAAGAAATTTTGTTATCCTTCAATGTATCATTTATCAGCGAAATAAAGGAAGACAACTTAGTTAAAGATAAAAAAAATTGGAGTTCAATCATTGTAAATGATGTTAATGAAATGGTAATGACTCAATTTAACCAATGGAAGGGTATATGTTCTGAATTAGAGTGGGATATCTCATTTACTAACCTAGTTAAGTCATGATTTCAAGTGTTTTCAAGAATGTCTAAGATTGGTTAACAAATGGATGGAATGCTAAAAATAAAGGAGAGAAGGGTGATAACCCCATAATTAAAAATTCTTGTCACATTAGAGAATATCTCGTGATGTTGATGGTAGAGTAAAGTACTCCTAGTGGACTAGCCCACTTTATGATACATTCACAATCATTGTGGATGATAAAGGGTATGAAATCCAATTGAATTATGGAGAATATACTGGTCTAAATATCCACAAATTTTTTTATCAAGGATATTGTGCCCCAACCTTACACTTTTCTTTATTTTCCTACTATTATACGTAGTTGATATTAATAGTAAAGGAAGAGAAGGAAAACATAATTGGCTTCTATGATGACCATGTTAGGAAATGGAGGAGCCCTGATAATATGCCAAAAAGGAAGCCATGTTTTTATCCTTGTAGACCAAACAAGGAAGTTTTCAATTTTTTGGCTATCATGGGAGGAGCTTAAACTCAAATTTGTGTTATAAAATGGAGACTTCAATTCATATTATGAACATAAAGTAAAAAAATACTAAATATCAAGCAATTTCTGGCAATAATTTTAGCAAATAATGAAATCAAGGATGGGTAAGGAACTAGGGTTAGAGAAAATAAATGAGTTTTCTTGGGGCTTCCAACACCAATTCCAAATTTTAATCCTACTTTTTTATGGATTGCACCACATTTTCACACTTTGGTTGTTTCCAGTTACTCTATAATTTTCTTCATTTTCTTTTATGGCCTCTATTTTCTCTAGTATTTGGTGCAAGAAGTAGGTCTTTTCCAAGCATAAGTAGGCTTATGTTTCCTTAGCACTATAGGGAAATTAGCTACAATACTGAAGATTTTTCCTACTCATGTTTCTAGGTCAACAACTTAGCCATCCTAATAACACATAAAAATGAGCAATCACTCAATTGGACCCTAAAGTTCTCCTACTAAATCATATTCCTTTAACAACTAACAAAGGAAATTTTATGAAGTAAAATATAACGTGTTGGTTCCTAGACACTTCGCCCTCATTACATACTTCAAAAGAACCAGTTTAGAAAAACTGGAAAAACCTTAATGGTTTAGAGAATTCTTTGCCAGAGGTTACATTCTAGTTTTCTTCTCCAACCCCAGCAACAATGACCATGTCTCGGATGATTAGGAAATCATGCCTCTTCAAGAAGCAAAGAGAAGTGGGGTTTGACCCTTTTGAAAACATGCCCTCATCGGCCCCAATGTAGATAAATTTCTAGACCTTTCTGTAATAGCCCCAGTTAAAAATTCAAGTAAAGAAAAAAAAATAAGACCAAGGTCATTGCCCATGTATTCCAAGCTGAATGCAGGGAAAAAAATCCTAGTGGTTGCCACTTCAATTTATTTATAGCTAAGGAAATAGGTAAAGGCATCGTCGAAGTAAAAGACGCATTAATTGGCATTTTATTTATGAAAATAAAGGAAAATAGGAGAAAAGGAAGGTGAAAGGTAATAGATTTGCATGAGAAGGAAATTGAAGGAAAAAATGAAGCAAAATGAAGAAATTATAGGCCTCAATTATAAAAAGGTGTATGAGGACCAGTTCATGGCTTTTTTTAGTGTTAGCTTTTGTTAGTTAGACCTTTTTTCAATTTTGGCTTTGAACTCTCTCTTCTGTCTCTCTCTCTCTCATACTCTTGGACACTTAGAGTTTTCTTAGAGCACTCTTCGAGGAGTGTGGCATACTTGGGATTTGGAGCAAGGAAGCAAAGGGAAAGCAGGAAAGCACAATAGGAGAATGGGATCAACAACTATAATGGGTTTTTCTTGTAGGTATTGAGTTTCATGTATGATGTCCTTGCTAGTTTTGACATTCTTAGCATATGCATGTGGTTTATGGGTTATGATCTATTATTAGCATGGAGGAATGCCTGGATTGACAGTGATTTTTCCTAGCCTTTCCATTTCTTGGATATGTTGGAGAATCTAATTCCAACCACCTGCTAGGTGTCAAAACCATCCATCCAAGTGTCCAGTTTAGTTTAGTCTCATTGCATTCATTTCTTGTTGATGTCCCCAATGTAATATTATTTAAATGATTCGTAATATTGAGAAGAGAAATCCTTTGCTCCACATTATTTATTCATTATTTGACATGGTATCAAGGACAAGTTTTCATAAGACCCCTCGAGAGAGCATCAACATTAGCAAAGTGAGAGTAGAAGAAAGAAGAGGCGAACCTACATAAGACTCTTTAAGAGAGCATCATAATTTTGAAGAAGTTTGAAGAAGCCTCATGTGAAGCAGCAGTAGAGAGAAAACTAGTTCTAAAGAAGAAGGCTTGGAATTTTATTTTTTTAAATTTGAAGTACATCTAAGGTAACACATTTGTGAGGTTTATTCACCTACATTATTAACGCAACCTAGACTACACCAAATTTTCATTAGTCATACAAGCGATACTAATTCTTACCTCCACTACGAAAGCTCACGTTAGTTGACTCCACTTACATGTTTTTTCCCTCATGCACTTTCCTAACAGCTGACAATGCATTATAGTGATTAACTTAAAAAAGATACAAAGGGACATCTCTCCATTTTTTTCTAAAACTCATGCCTCTTCATTCATGAAACTCCTTGGGATGTACGTGAGGAAATTTTTAAACAAATTTCTTTTTATACATGTGGTATTCATGAGGCAAGCACTATGTTTCATTTTTTTTTTTTAAGGGATTTATATAATATTTTGAAGTGTGGTGCTATTATTAAAAGGAATGCATAGAAGTTGTAGGGTCTTTTAAAAGACATAATGTTTATGAAAGTTGGGAAAGTCTTTTTTTTTTGTTTTTTAAATATCCTCACATTCAAAAAGGAAGGAAAGGCATGTTTGAGTGTTGAAGTATTTTAATGGATTATTTGAGTGATAAAGGTGAATTCATTTGGGATTTGTAAATCAAGTTCTTAAAGGAGGAGTTTTCTTAAAAAAATGAAAAATTGATGACACAATAAAAAAAGAACATTGGACTAGCAGTGTTCAACCCATTTGTGAAATAGAGACTACATACAAATGGAAAATCCAAGAGGCTGAGAAAGTGAAAGAGATAGAAAGATATGTTTGAGATATTTTGAGATTTATAGGTGAAAATATAGAAGAATTTCATTCTTCCCCTCATTTCAGATGCCAAGACAGTCAAGGAGGTCTAGGACTCCCTTGAAAGGAGCTTTTATGTAAAGGGGGAAATTGACATTGAATATGAAGGTGGGTATATAGTAGAAGATCTATAGTGAGATGAAGAGTTTGTTTCATCCCATTATGCTCAAGCACATGTGGATGATGTTTGTGAAGAATTTGCAGAAGAAGCAGAGAAGGAGTGCATAGATGCATGTGAATCCCACCATGCACAACTACAAGTTGACGAAAATTTTGTGGTTCTAGCAGCAAACCTTGTTGATGACAACTTGGTGAATCCAACAACAGAGCTTGTAGATGAAAATTTGGTGAAACCAACAACATAGTTTGTTGATGACAATAAAGTTACCATTGGAGCAATCACTGATATGGTGAATCTAGAAATTAATATTGTTGATGTAAACTTTGATGAAGAATTGTTTCCTAATAATGAATGAGTGTGTATGATGCAAAAAAAATCATCATATTGATAGGATGCTATTTGGTGAGGTAATCTCAATTGAGTCTGCAAACCAACTGGAAGACAACCTGTTTGTAGCATAACATGTTAGTAAAGAAGTCGAAGAGATTGAGACAAAAGCAGAGGCAGAGAAGGAAGTGCAACAGGAGAAATATCTCATTGAAGAGAAGAAGGAACAAATCCAATGTGGTCCTACAAATGTCTTTGAGCCTACCATTAATTTCCAATGTGTAGATAAACAAGATGATTATGAAGAAGAATTAAGTTTCCTTGAAACGTGTCTTGCAACACCATGTCTTGATCAAGTCTACATAGATGTTACATAAATGAATGTTGCAGACAACATCGATGATGAACATGAAATTTTTAAGTATTGTAGTCCTAAAGAGATGAAACTATATTTTGAACTTACGTTGCAGTAAAATATTGATGATGAAAAGAACACTACAGAAGATGACATGTGGCAACAATCCACATATAAGCCAGTTTTTGAAGAAGTTCAGGGCAAGCTTAGAAAACTTGAAACAATGGAAGACCTACACCAACAAATGAAGAAACTAAGGTTAGAAGGATACATAAAAAAGAGAAAGCTACAATTTAGAGGATATAGGATTTTGAAAAAAAGAAAAAGGAACGGAAATTTGGTTGATGTCATTTTTTTAATTGTAAGCCTAACTGAGACATAGACCAACGAACATCTTAGTTTAAATATTTTTGTGGTTGAAATTAAGGGGGTGTGTTGGAGAATTTAATTCCAACCACCCTCTAGGTGTCAAAACCGTCCATCCAAGTGTCCTAATTTAGTTTTAGTTAGTCCAATTTAGTTTAGTCTCACTATAGTCATTTATTATTGATGTAACCAGTGTAATATTATTTGACTTATTCGTAATATTCAGAAGAGAAATCCTTTTTTCCATGTTATTTCTTCATTCTTTGATAGGATATACATGGTTTTGTGGGTTTTTTTTTCCTTTTGTTTTCTGGTTGGTGCTCATGTTCCTTATGGTTGTTGGTTGAGTTATTAGTTCTTGGAGCCTTGGTTGTACAAACACTTTGTAAGCCTTGTAACAGCTTTAGTTGATGCCAGCCTAAGATGCAAATACCCACAATATGCATATAAAATGTATGTCATATACATGTCCCAGGAATTTCAATATTCCTTAGTTAGTAAACCTTCACAAGTCAAGGTTTGACCAGTGGAAATATAACATTTGATGAAAAATCACTTTCCAAAGTTTAATTCCTTAAGTGGAAGTATTTCATCTAACTATCCCAAGTTTAGACTTTAATAATCCTTTGAGCGGAACCTTATACAACCCTTCATAAGCTTTGGTTAAGTCTTATTACCTGCACATATTAACTATACCCGTTTAACTCTGGCTTTAATCATCCATGCTTATCATGGTATTTAGACCTTGGTTAAATTCAAAATTAACCCATAATCATTAATCCAACTTATTTCTATTATAGTTATCCTATAATAGAAATATTCCATAAACCAACTTAAACTCTACCTTTTTTCCATTCCACGGACCTTTGCATGTATACCAATGCTCCCTTTATTGCGTTCAAGCCTCATCATTGATCTGTCTCCTCAATTTGACATTATCACATTGTTCGCTCACTTCTTCAGACTGACTCCTTAGTGCATTAAATCTCCACCATTTATTCCTCCTACCTCAATCCAACAGTGATCACGTAGTCTCATGCAGATTACATGCACGATCGATATTAGGCTGAGAGCATGCAAGAAAAGTGGTTTTCTCTTTCCTCTGTATGCCATGTCTTGACCCATAAGGCTAATCGCGTGAAATCATAGAAATATCATTTTCCACTTTAAGGGCAACGAGAAACTACTTACCGCCTATAAAGACCACCCCATCCTTCTGCTAACACCTGGCTTAATCTGTTCCCTTTGCTTCTTCACTTTAGTTTGCGCGATAAGATATTTTCCACTCACCTTCCATTCATCCTATCCATTGATCTGACTGATCCAATGGTTCCTGTGCACAGTTAGGTTCATTACTTGTTGCTTCCTTTACTTCATCTTTATGCGACTTCTCAATGTTCTAGTATATTCACCCAACTCGCCTATATTTTACTTTGTGCTTTGATCCCTTCTGAACTTGCTCAATCATTTTTTATTGTTGTACTCCTCCTATGTTAATTGTCCTCTCTCTATTCTTCTATGTATTAGGTGTTCTCCAGGGTTTCTGCTCTTTGGTTGTTCTAGAACACAACTTCCTCCTGAACTTACTTTTGTGTACTCTTAAACACTGTCACTCCTAAGCTTCAACTTTGATCCTTCAAACGGATTCAAATGATCATATCACCATCCTTCATCCTCCACTTCTTCTCTCCATTCTTCTTAATTCCACCCGCATATATATACTAAGCAAAACTACTCTAATTCACACACAATTTATCATTCGATTACTCCATTCACACCACACAAACTCAAAAATTGAGTTATCTATATTAATAAGAAAATTATTACAAAACAATTCCTTTCTAGCTTGGTCTTCACTATCAGTGGCCTTTTATTTTCCTACTCGTAGGCTTACAATCAAACCTATCTAATTCTGGAACTAGTTCCTAGCTAGATAATGCTCTTCTATGCTTTTTAGGCTTACATTTATACAAAAGGATTCTATAACCAATTTCTGGTTTAGATCCATAACCTTCTCAAGGAAATCCTAAAATATCTTATTTATCTCTAAGGATCCTCTCTAATCCACAAAATCATCAACTAATTCCTATTCCAAGCTTTTACAATTAATTTCCAGACCTATCAATCCCTATGAATCTCAACTATCCTAATTCTCTCATTTTCCCAACATTCTAGAACATTCACAAATATGCTTCACAATACTTAATTAATCCCTATTCTAGTTTCTCTCATTAAAATCACTCAAAACCTTGATAATTACATTAATTTGATAAATAGGAATCCAACTTCTTTGATAACAAAAGACTGTTGGCATTATGTTTTTGGTATGGTTATATGTTACAGATGTTATACTTGATGGCAACACCCATGGCAAGGCTCTCAATATGATGAAAATTAAGAAGAACGCAGGAGAACAGTTCAGCAGATGCGTACCCGCAAGAACGTTGTGCAGGGACCGCGTCCAGACACACGGTTTACCCATTCATGAGGTGCGTACCCCCAGTGCACACACTTCAAGGCAGTAAAGCGCACACACGTGGGGTTCCTTATATTTGACCCTTGGTATTTAGCCGACGGTATTGTGTTATCATGGTTTTGGCCCGTGGTATAGTTTTATTTTATTATTATTATTGAGCCCCATGATCCTTGATTTGAGGAAGAGCTTGCCTATATAAAGCAAAGGAGATCATTTGGCTTAGCATGCTTTTGGGTTGAATATCTTAAGATCTGATCTATTGGGTTCTCGGTTTAAAAGCTTGATCTATAAAAGAGAGAAGTTGGAAGCGAATCTGTGAAGGGTGATCTCTCGAGCGCAAGTTCAGATCTGAGCATCTGACTGTATTTCAGCCCTAATCAGAGGTATGTAGAGGTGACGAAGGAGCAGTGCGTGGGTACGCAGAGGCGACAAGGAAGAAGTGCGTGTGTACGCAAAGGCGGCGAAGGGTCAGTGCGTGGGTACGCAGAGGCGACGAGGGAGAAGTGCGTGGGTACGCAGAGCGACAGTGGTTCAGGTGCATGCCTACTGTGTCAGTACGTAGCGTGATTGTTCTTCTGGGTGCATGCCTGCTGTGTCAGTACGTGACGCGATTGTTCTCCGCGATGCGTACCTACTGGCTAGTACGTGGCGCGATAGTAAATTTGGGTGCGTACTGTATGCAGATCAGTAAAAGGAGCAGTGCGTGGTCACGCAGTACAGCAGAAGGAGCTCTGTGGGTATACACAGAGAAGCAGAGGGTGAAGTGCGTAGCGACGCAGGCTAGAAGAAGCCGAACTACGTATCTGTTTTAAGATCTTCTATTGCCTAAATTTTTCTGTTGATAAAGTGTTCTGGGTTCAGTTCTGTTATTGTTGATCTGGTTATTTCAGCTGACTGTAATTTATCTGTACTTGATGATCATTTGATGTATATGGATCCAGTTTGAAAATTTATGAAAAGTGGTCCTTGAAAAGAAGAAGGGGG
>APFE030599109.1:73254-89968 GCA_000404065.3 Pinus taeda
TTGAAAATGAAGTTGAATGTTCTATTTGTAATAACTTTGGTCATGAAGACTCTGAATGCAGGAGCAGGTTTCAGCAGAGAAAGGAACAAGCCTCAAGCACCAAAAGATGGAGAATAAAGGAACCACAAACAGAAAGATGTGGGATAGCATTTTATGCAGAGGGACAAGAAAATCTATGGTACATTGACAGTGGATGTTCGAAGCATATGACAGGTGATAAAGAAAACTTGAGTCATATTCTGCTCTAGAAAAAGGAAAGAAAGTCTCTTTTGGAAATGATACTCCTGCAACTATAAAAGGAAAAGGTATTGCTCAGTTAAAAGAAAAGGTCAAGGCTGGAAATGTTTTGTATGTTGATGGATTGAAACATAATCTTCTAAGTGTCAGTCAGATGTGTGATCAAAGAAACGAGGTGATATTCAGATCAAATGGATGTCTTGTTCGTGATCTTGATACAGGTAAAACAGTGATCAAAGGCAAAAGAACTCCAAATAATCTGTACATATTTGAAAAAGGACAACAACAATGCTATCTAAGCAAGGATGATGAGCACTGGTTATGGCATCAGAGGTTGGGACATCTAAGCTTTTCACAAATAAGGAAATCATGCAAATATCAGGCACTTCGCGATCTTCCAGATATCAAGATTCCTGACAACACCATATGCAAATCATGTCAGTTTGGAAAACAAACCAGAACTTTCCAGAGAAGGAAGGATCAGCTAGCATGCCTCTTGAGCTAGTTCACACAGATACATGTGGTCCTTTCAGGAAAAGTACACCTCGAGGAGAAGAATACCTGATATTATTCATTGACGATTTCTCCAGGTTTGTCTGGTTAGGACTTATGAAGCACAAAGATGAAGCATTCGAAAAATTCAAAGCCTTCAAAGCCTTGTCTCAAAATGAATCAGGTCACAAAATTAAGTGCCTCAGATCCGACAGAGGTGGGGAATTTACCTTAAATGAATTTTTTGATTTCTGTGAAGAACATGGGATAAGAAGAGAATTCTCTACAGCTAGAACTCCTCAGCAAAATGGAGTTGTGGAAAGAATGAACAGAACTCAACAAATGGCTCATGCTATGCTTGATGAATCAGGAACTCCCGCAACTTTTTGGGGTGAAGCTGCTCATGCTGCGGTTGTTATTCTCAACAAAACAAATGTCCGGGTGAACATCACTCAAGCTCCTCATGAGCTCTGGAATGGTAACACTCCTTCGGTAAAGCACTTCAAAATCTTTGGGAGCAAATGCTATATTAAGAATACTGATGAGCAGCTTGGCAAACTTGAACCTAGAGCAGATGAAGGCATTCTTCTTGGTTACTCTCCACATAGCAAAGCATACAAGTGCTACAATAAAAGACTTGGCAGAATTGTTGAAAGCATTGATGCAGTGGTTGATGAGAAGGGATACATCCCTAGACAAGTACATCATGAAGACATCGAAGAAGATGAAGGATACCCTCAACGACAGAATGATGAAGAAGAACAACAGAAAGAAGAACCTCAAGAAGAACCTCAAGAAGAACCAGAGGAGCAAACAAGAATAGAAGAAAGACTCCATCCAGATATGTTCAGAAGAATCATCCAGAATCTCAGATTATGGGCAGAAAGAAGCAGGTGTACAAACAAGAAGAACAGTTGCAGAAGCCTCAAGCTATTTGGCATTACTCTCCTCTACTGAACCACAAAATGTGAAAGAGGCATGCAAAGATGAATGTTGGATAAAAGCAATGGATGAAGAACTTGAGCAAATCGAAAGAACAACACTTGGGAACTGGTTCCTAGACCAAAGGATAAGAATGTTATCGGAACAAAATGGGTCTTCAAAAATAAACTGAATGAAAATGGAGAAGTAATTAGAAACAAAGCCAGGCTTGTTCGTAAAGGGTATGCACAGCAAGAAGGAATAGACTTTGAAGAAACTTTTGCTCCTGTTGCAAGACTTGAAGCTATCCGAATGTTCCTTGCTCTCTCAAGCTTTCAAAATTTCAAAGTATTTCAAATGGACATAAAATCAACCTTTCTGAATGGAGACTTGGAAGAAGAAGTTTACATTGAACAGCCAGATGGGTTCATTCTTGGAAATGATCCAAATCTTGTGTGCAGATTGAAAAAGGCTCTCTATGGGCTCAAACAAGCTCCAAGGGCTTGGTACTATCGCTTGGACAAATATCTTCATCAACAAGGTTTTTCAAAAGGTTCAGCAGACAGCAATCTTTATATAAAAGTTGAAAATGATAAATTACTAATACTTGTTGTGTATGTAGATGACATTATTTTTGGCAGCAATGAAGAAGAGATGAGTCAAAACTTTGCCTTGATCATGCAGAAAGAATTTGAAATGTCCTTGATGGGAGAACTAACATATTTCCTTGGTTTGCAAATCCAACAAAAGGAAGGAAGAATCTTTTTATCTCAAACCAAGTATCTCAAACAGATCTTGAAGAAATATGGCATGGAAGATGCAAAACCAGTATGTACACCCATGGTCACAGGATGTAGCCTCAGTGCAAATGATGAATATGCAGCAGTACATCAACCAAACTACAGATCTATGATTGGCAGTCTACTTTATTTGACAGGTACTCGATCGGACATCATGCATGCAGTGGGAATAGTTGGAAGATTTCAAGCAAATCCAAAGGAGACTCATCTTCAGGCAGTGAAAAGAATTTTCAAATATCTTCAAGGGACACAAAATTATGGCTTATGGTATCCTAGAGATACAGTTTTCACACTTCATGCCTATACAGATTCAGATTGGGCCGGAAGCGTGGATGATAGGAAGAGCACAAGTGGTGGTGCATTCTTTATGGGTTCCAGATTAGTATCTTAGTTCAGCAAGAAACAGAGTTCGATTACCTTATCTACAGCTGAAGCAGAATATGTTGTTGCTGCATCTTGCTGCACTCAACTCCTTTGGATGATGCAGACCTTGCAGGATTTTCACATCACTTGTACACCACCGATCTCCATCTTATGCGATAACACAAGTGCAATCAGTATCTCAAAGAATCCTTTCATGCATTCAAAAACCAAGCACATACCAATCAAGTATCATTTTCTCTGGGAACAAGTGCTTGAACAAAAGGTTGGAGTATGTTCCTTCTAAGGAACAAGTTGCTGATATTCTCACCAAACCATTGCCCAGGGAGACTTTTGAATACCTCAGGCAAAAGCTGGGGGTTGTTGATGAATCATCTTATTGTTGAGACTCTTCTAATTGTTGGTTGTACGCATGGTTCATCTGAGGTATATGCGTACATACGATGGGTTGCGGCATAGGTTCAGGGGGAGTATATAAGGCATTGTTGGCATTATGGAGGATGTACAAAAGGAGATCATGGAAGCTGGTCTGATTATAGCTGTAATACGTCTCTATCTCTTTCTTGGTCATTAATGGTGTCTGGTGGATTATGGTTCTTCTTTGCAGATCTGGTTCAAGGGGAGCATGCTCTTAGGGGGAGCATAACCCTTTTCCCTTGATGTCAAAGGGGGAGATTGAAATGTCGCTGAAGTTTTTGAGGTTGCCATCAAGTCCAAAGGGGGAGATTGTTGGCATTATGTTTCTGGTATGGTTATATGTTACAGATGTTGTACTTGATGGCAACACCCATGGCAAGGCTCTCAATATGATGAAAATTAAGAAGTACGCAGGAGAACAGTTCAGCAGATGCGTACCCGTAGGAATGCTGTGCAGGGACCGAGTCTAGACACGTAGTTTACCCATTCATGAGGTGCGTACCCCCAGTGCACACACTTCAAGGCAGTAAAGCGCACACACGTGGGGTTCCTTATATTTTACCCTTGGTATTTAGCCGACGGTATTGTGTTATCATGGTTTTGGCCCGTGGTATTGTTTTATTTTATTAATTTTTATTGAGCCCCATGATCCTTGATTTGAGGAAGAGCTTGCCTATATAAAGCAAAGGAGATCATTTGGATTAGCATGCTTTTGGGTTGAATATCTTAAGATCTAATCTATTGGGTTCTCGGTTTAAAAGCTTGATCTATAAAAAAGAGAAGTTGGAAGCGAATCTGTGAAGGGTGATCTCTCGAGCGCAAGTTCAGATCTGAGCATCTGACTGTATTTCAGCCCTAATCCGAGGTACGCAGAGGTGACGAAGGAGCAGTGCGTGGGTATGCAGAGGCGACAAGGAAGAACTGCGTGTGTACGCAAAGGCGACGAAGGGTCAGTGCGTGGGTACGCAGAGGCGACGAGGGAGAAGTGCGTGGGTACACAGAGCGACAGTCGTTCAGGTGCGTGCCTACTGTACCAGTACACGACGCGATTGTTCTTCTGGGTGCGTGCCTGCTGTGTCAGTACGCGGCGCGATTGTTCTTGTGGATGCGTACCTACTGGCTAGTACGTGGCGCGATAGTAAATTTGGGTGCGTACTGTACGCAGATCAGTAAAAGGAGCAGTGCATGGTCACGCAGAATAGCAGAACCAGCTCTGCGGGTATACGCAGAGAAGCAGAGGGTGAAGTGTGTAGCGACGCAGGCTAGAAGAAGGTGAATTGCGTATCTGTTTTAAGATCTTCTATTGGTTGAATTTTTCTGTTGATAAAGTGTTCTGGGTTCAGTTATGTTATTGTTGATCTGGTTATTTCAGCTGACTGTAATTTATCTGTACTTGATGATCATTTGATGTATATGGATCCAGTTTGAAAATTTATGAAAAGTGGTCCTTGAAAAGAAGTGGGGGGTTGTAGCTCCCTTCCAGGAGAGACTGGAAAATGAGAGAGAGTTGTAGCTCTCTGCAGGTTGCAGCCTGCGTACTGGTAAAGGACTGCACCAGTACAAGACCATTGTAAAAGGAGTTTCTAAATTGAAAGAAGATAGAGACATATTGCAGCAGGTGGTTTTCACCCACGTTGGGTTTCGACCTTATATCTGGTGTTCTTTGATGTGATTGTCTGTTTTTCTTGTTCATGCTCACTATTTTATGGTACTGATATGCAAAAATAATTCAAAGTATAAATAAAGAAGATTTTGTAAAAGGTCTAGATAATACTGATTCACCCCCCCCTCTCAGTATTATTTTCAACAAAGACTCCCTCTATCTACTAAACAAAATTAAATTTCTGAGCTGAATGGTCCTGCATCAGACTCTCAAGGTTGAAAACATTCATGATATCCTGATCATGTGTTCCCATATGTCGGTAGAAAACCTCCAGGGTCCCAAAATTTAGTTTTATTTGTCTGGATGCTCCGCACCTTTATTGCTATTGTATGTTTGCTATCTTCTGTTTCATCTTCCTCTCCTTGTCAATCAATTTCAAATTATTGACCGATCACTCTTCCTGTTGCTGTCAATCTTCTCCATCTTGATTGCTTCCTCATTAAATTCCATAACTCTTCAATCTCCATCTCCAACATATCCTTGGGCTGGTACATACTCTGCCATTAACCGCAACCTCTTCCTCTTTGCTTCATTTTGTTGTTGATGTCCCCTAGCTCTTGCATCTTCACATTCTGCATCTCTTTAAGTTCTTCCTCTTTCATCTTTATTTGGGTGCTCATTTGTGCCAAATTTTCTCCATCATCTGCAGCAAAACCTACACTCACAAAACAATTATTAAAATTAAAATCATTAGGCCTTTGTGCCTCTTCTTCCTTTTGCAACATTTCAGTATGCTACTCTAATTTTTCCTCTTTTATCGGCACATTAGTATGCTGATTCAACCTCTCTAAACAATTATCTAAAGTACTCTCAAGACTGTCAGCAAGTCTTTCTTCCACACCATCTATTTCAATCATGTCTTTCTATTCTTGTCCACTGTAATTCAAGTTCTCTGTGACACTTCATCAGTACTTCATCATCACTTATAATTCCTACATTTATACACAATTTATTAGTTTGAGAATTACAAGGTTCAACAGTCTCAATTGTTGCTTCACATATCATCTCTTTAGACTGATTCTTATTTCCTTATTTCACAAGAAATTGTTCCTAGATTGTAATAGGTTCAAACATCAAGGTATTACTACATTATTCTGGTGCAATAGTTCACTTCTTTTACCGTTTAAGAGACATTATCCATCATTCTTTACTTCAAAGTATTCATCTTCTGAAAGGTACTCTTCGATACTTTTGATAGCTTCAAAAGATTTCTCATCCTTTGCAAAACCTGTAATCACATCAAAATTATTAGATTAAAATATACAAGGTTTTATATCCTCCTGTTGATCCAAATTTGTCCAATAGTTCAGAAAATCATCAATAATTCCTTCTTCCGCAAAATATACTTCTTAGTCTTGAACTATCACAATAGATTGTAAGATCTTTCACAGATCTCTAGTGCTTATCAACACCTAGAACTTCACCTTGTTCTACTTCACAAATGGAAACTTCTATTTTCAACTCAGCTTCTACGAGTTCTTCAAATATCAATTGAACACTCATTATCTGTTCAAGCTTCTTCAACTCTTCTACTAATTGCATATTCATCTGTTGATATATCTTCTCTTGTAGCCTCTGCCACTTTACTTTCTTCCTCAGGACATAACCATGCTTCTGGTCATCCTTATTCATCTGCAACCTCTCCATCAATAACTCAAGATGGACTACAATCTCAACCTTCTCCCTCTCATATTCTTCTTCACTTAATTGTCTCTGTACGCCATTTTCCTTGGCATCCTCTTTCTTCACCCTTATTATGTTGTGGTCTTCCTCGGAACCTTTACTATGACTATCAGTAGTCATTTTCTCCTCTATATTCATGAGCTCCTCACTCACTTACTATGAGCTCTACTAAAGCCTTTGTAACAACAAGTCCTCCCTATTGCTACTTACCGCACCAAGCTTTCCTTTGTACTTAGCCTTTTGGCAAGAACTTGGTTCTCTATATTTGGAACCTCTTTGAGCACTTCTCTCTGCTCCTTTTAGGCTTTAGTTCATTTGCACCCATTAAGAACACAATAGTTCTCTTGTATTTCAATCACAATGAAATACTAGGTTCTGACAACCTCTTCTTTCACTTAGAAATTCTTACCAGATTCTTCATCCCTTAGCAATTCTACCCACATCCTCTGTGGAATTTCCTTTATGTTGCAACAATACCTCTGCAGTAACAAGTCTCCTTCTTGCTACACATGCCTCACTAAGCTTTTCTCCTCTGAGCTTAGTCTTTTGGCATTTCTCTAGTTCTTTCCTTTGCAACCAATTAAGTACTCCTTGCTCTAGGTTTTTACAATCTTCTCACCTTCTATCTTCAAGACCTCTACATCTTGTTCTACCATTCACTTGCACTTTGAATGGATTGTTATTTATTTCCTTTGCATCTGCAAATTTTGCTACACTTTATCTTTGTGTGCCTACTGTTTGTTAGATTTAAAATCCGATCTCCTCTTTCCTGCTTTCATCACCATTTACCTATATACACACCTTCAAACATAACTTTGTTTTAAGTTTCTCAAAGAACTTTTACACACAAAATCTCCTTGTTTATCCCTGATACAAAACAACGCCAACCTAAGCTGCAAATACCCACAGTATGCATATAAAATGCATGTCGTATACATGTACCAAGAATTTCAATATTCCTTACTTACTAAACCTTCACAAGTCAAGGTTTAACCAGTGGAAATATAACATTTGATGAAAGCCCACTTTATCATAGTTTAATTCTTTGAGCAGAAATATTTCATCTAACTATCCTAAGTTTAGACTTTAATAAACCTTTGTGTAGAACCTTATACAACCCTTCATAAGATTTGGTTAAGTCTTATTACCACGCATATTAACCATACCATTTTAACTTTGGTTTTAATCATCTGTGCTTATCAATCATACCATGCTCTTTATACCTTGGTTAAAATCAAACTCAACCCATAATCATTAATCCCGCTTATTTCTATTATAATTCTCCTAGAGTAGAAATATTCCATAAACCAACATAAACCTTAAATTTCCACCATTTCACAGACCTTTGAACGTATATCAATGCTCCCTTTATCATGTTCAATCCACACCATTGATCTATCTCCTCAATTAGACAGTTATCATGTCGTCTGCTCACTTCTTGAGACTGACTCCTTAGTGCATTAAATCTCCATCATTTATTCCTCCTACCTCAATCCAATGGTGACTGTGTAATCTCATGCAAATTACATGCATGATCGATATTAGACCGAGAGCACATGAGGAAAGTGGTTTTATCTTTCCCCTATGTGCTATGTGTCAACCCATAAGGTTAATTGTGTGAACTCATAGAAATACCATTTTCTGCTTTGAGGGCATCTGAGAAATTAGTTACCTCGTATGAAGACCACTTCGTCCTTCTGCTAACACCTAGCTTAATCTGATCCCTTCAATTCTTCACTTAGTTTGCACGATAAGATCTTCATTGCTCACCTTCCATTCATTTTTTCCATTGATCTAACTTATCCAATGGTTCCTGTGCACGATTACGTTCATTACTTGTTCCTTCCTTTATTTGTCTTTATGGGAATTCTCAGTGTTCTAGTCTATTCACGCAACTCGCCTATATTTTCCTTTGTGTGTTTATCCCTTCTGAACTTGTTCAATCATTTCCAATTGTTGTACTCCTCCTTTGTTCACTTCCTCTATTTTCTCTTCTGTGTATTAGGTGTTCTCCAATGTTTCTGGTCTTTGGTTGTTCTGCAACACAACTTTCTCCTGAACTTACTTCCACGTATTCTTAAACACTACCACTCCTAAGCTTCAACTTTGATCCTTCAAATGGATTCAAATGATCAGACCATGATCCTTCATCCTCCACTTCTTCTCTGCGTTCTGCTTAATTCCACTTGCATATATATACTATGAAAAACTACTCTAATTCACAGACAATTTATCATTCGATTACTCCATTCACACCAAACAAACTCAAAAATCGAGTTATGTATATTAATAACCAAATAATTACAAAATAATTCCTTTATGGCTTGATGTTCACTATCAATGGCCTTTTCCTTTCTTGGCCATAGGCTTACAATCAAACCTGTCTAACTCTCAAACTAATTTCTAGCTAGCTAACCCTTTTCTATGCCTTTTAGGCTTACAATTATACAAAAGGATTCTATAACCAATTTCTGGTTTAGATCCATAACCTTCTCAACAAAATCCTAAAATATCTTATTTATCACTAAGGATCCTCCCTAATTCACAAAATCATCAACTAATTCCTAATATAATATTTTACAATTAATTTCCAGACCTATCAATCTTTTGAATCTCAACTGTCCTAATTCTCTCTTGTTCCCCAACATTCGAGAACATTTACAAATATTCCTCACAATACTTAATTAGTCACTATTCTAGTTTCTCTCATAAAAATCACTCAAAACCTTAATAATTATATTACTTTGATACATAGGAATCCAACTTCCTTGAAAACAAAAGGCCCCCTATGTCTACTAAAATACAATGAAATTTCCGAGTTGAATGCTCCTACATCATTGGTATAGTTACTAGTCCTAGAAGACATAGTTGGACAAATTTTTTGGATCTCTTGGTGGGTCTATTTACTACTCCTAGAAGTCCTCGTTGGAAAAATTCTCTGAAGCCCAGCAACAGCTGTGGGTTGAGCTACTAGTCCTGTAAGCCTTGGTTCAAGCAAATACTCTAGATCCCTAGACAACATAGGTAGAGACCAATCTAGTGATAGTTTGTGATGCATGACCATGAGGTGGAATCAAAGGTTGAGGTTTGAGGTGGTTTGGCCTCTGGAATCCCTATTTTTTTGTTCTTTCTTTATTCCATGAGATCCCACATTCATGCTTGGAATATGGCACGGGGGTGATTGGCTGAAAGAGACATTTGGTTCAACATAGTCTATGGTTGGGTGGTATGTGGAAGTCCCTGACTTGGTTGGATTTTCCTATTTTAATAAGATATATTTTCCACTTATCTTCTACATGTATCTGTACTTGTTATTGTTTTCCTATGATTGTTGTTCTATTATTGTTATTTACTTGGTTATATGTTGGTTACAAGTATGGTTTTATGACAATCTTGACTTATGGCTCTCATCATGTTTTCGTTAGTAGATGATATGTTAATTATTTAATGAACTAATAAATGATAATGTAGCTAATGTGAGAGGGCATCAGACCTTCTTGATGATTGTCAGATAAGTATGAGATTCCTTTGTTCAGAGTTGCTATTATGACTTGTACATTACATGTTCATGATGCGTTTGATGAAATGGATGTCATGGTTAGGATGATTCAGCTAGGCCCTTACTCAAGTTTTGCATTGTAGGCCCTTTTTTCTTGTTATTAAACATTTCTCATAGTTTCATCAAGTTTTTGCCAGGGGTCCGAGTCTTAGCCTTGAAAAAGTGGCTCAAAATTCAGGGTCACTAGAACAGAAATTCCTAGAAAAGTCTGCAGTCACATGTAGGCCTTATCATGGGAGTGACTCGAGGGTTGTAATCACATGGAGGGATTTTCATGGGAGAAATTGGGGGTCATCTCAGTTAAAAAGAAATTTAATTCAAGGGTTGGGCACTTGGAGTGGTTGGTTAGCCCTTAGGGGTCTAGGAGCTCCTAAGGAAGGTCAGTTTGGTTTTGGTTTGTTGATTCCACTTCCTTAACTGTACTTTGGGAGTTGAGTCATATCATAGTAACTCTTTATCACATATTTACCCCAATGGACTGATTAACTTGGGTAAGTGTGGGAGGAGGGTGTTACACTTCCCATGATTTTTTTCCTTAAATCTGGTTTGAAAATTTAGGGATTGATTTAGGTTCCTACTTTCTACCTTCAATCTTTACAATAGAACAAATTTATATTTCTTACACAACAATGTGTATGGATTTTGACATTGAAAAATCATTACCAACTTCATTAAATCTAATTCTTTTGGATTAGATTTGTATGCAACTGCTGGAATACAAAAATAGCTACACCAATTGTAGGGTTTTCCTAGAGCCTGACTGCCTTCCACACAAGTTTCCCAATTCCTAACCAAGATAAAATGGAAAGGAAGCCAGTTAAAAAAGCTCAAAGAATATATGTAAAACATAAAACCCTTCTGCTCAATCCAATGAATATATGAAAGGGTAGTTGGGTAAAAGTTTTCCTTCAAAAGTTACTTTTGCACCAAAGTTCATTAGTGGTATAAAACAAAATCACATATAGCAGAATTTGAAACAAACCAAATTGAGAGCTGATATTACTATTAAGGGGATTACTTCCCATATTTAGAGCCTCCAATAGATAACAATTCCCTAGAATTAAACATAGTCAATGATTAATTGATATAAATATAAAAAAGTGTGAATTTTAAGAAAATAACAATTTCACTTGTGGTGGAAATAGGATGGTGACAGAGGGGGCAAACAGAGGCCTTTACGATGCGATTTGTATAACTTAGAATTTGTCTTGTGATAATTATTTTTCAAGTACTATTGTGATTGATGGCTCAGATGGTGAATCCAACCATATCAATGGAATGTGGGGCCCCTACCCATATCAGAGCTTAAGACAGAGGGGGGAATCTTCATTGAGATGAATTCTAAAAAAAATTCATGAAATAGGTCAGCAACTCTGTTCCAATGTAGATCCCCCCAACCTATTTTCAAACCACTAGGGCAGTCCACTAAACAATTTGTGGTTTTCTAATATGTATGTATCCTTCCACAAATTGTGAACCTTATCATGTACATATTTTGTTTGGTTTAAAAAAACTAAAAATATATTGTTGTGTAATTGGACTAGTTATTTAATAGCCATATTAATTGAATATGGCAATTTTATGTTTTTGTAAAATGTTTAATATCAAAATAATGGTAACCATAAGGGAGACATTCTATTTTGGGTATGTAATGTTATAAAGCTTTGGGACAAGGACATTACTTTGTAAAAAGGGGGGCTTTGATTATTTTCTTTTAACCATGTTGTATATATAATATTAACTGTATTTAAATATTGTAATGTTTATTATAAATGAAAGCATAGTTTTATAAACATATAGAAAAAATGTGTCAATTTTCAAATGTAAAAGGGTTTTGGAAACTAGAGAAATAAAATAATGAATTATGTTTTGTATCCAGAGACAGTGACCAAGTTGCCAACTTGAATTACCTAATAATTTATAGTGACTTCCAAGTTTTCCAAGTCAACCACAATTTCACACATAACTATGAAGTATCTCTAGTCCTTCCAATGTAATTCTTTTGTCTTTTGTGCTCAACATGGTTAAAAGAAAATAATCAAAGTCCAAATAGGCCCAAAATTTTGATAAAATTCCTTTAATAAACCAAGAATCATACATATATGATACTCAGTTCTCTTTTGATCTATTTTCTATTCTAGTAGAGAAAACCCTACATAGTTTTAATCAATTGAATGATTTGTTTCATGTTTATGAGAAAAGTATTTTCGGCATAAATCATGAGATAGAAAATTTGTTGACACATTTTGAACTAATGAGTGTGGCTCATCGTCAGGATAAGTTGAAGAACCAGATCAAGGCTGCATATTAAATAGGGCTAGCAGATCATCCAATGGCTAGGTTTGACTAAAAAACAGATGTATTGAAAAAACAGCTATATTAGTTCAGACTAGATAAATGGCTAAGGTTGACCAAAATTATGCCACCTCTTTGAAGTTCATTGTCTTTAATTTTTTGAATGATCAACCTCCATCCAAGATTATGCCGAAGATTAAAAATTGTCTATAGCTTATCATTGACAGAAGAGTAGGAGATTGGTTCTTGTTTAGAAGTTATAGATAGATCAGGTTGTATGGTGTAGAGGATCCACCTTATGAGCTACCATTTTCCCGCTTATGATGTTTTTTTCTTTAGAATTCATAAGGAAAAGTATAAATGTAAATCAAACTTATTTTATTACCAAACATAAAGAACACATTTTCAAACTTAAGAAAATGGTGTGATCTATTATTTTCAATGCCAGGAAGGCCTTGGAGTAGGTGGATAATATGTTGAAGAGCATGAAATTTGAAAAAAGAGATAATTGGCACTCTGATCCTTATCATTTATTTCAAATAAATGAGTTAAAATTGGTTCATTTCCCTATATGAGAAAAGACAAACAAGTGAAAAGCATGTGAGAAATAAACAAACAAGATAGTATTGTTGTAGAAAATCCTATGCTGGAGGAGAAAATTCAAAAATGGATAGATAAGAGAAATGTGACATTGAGATGGTGGATCATCCTGAAGAAAAAAGTTCCAAAATTGAAGAAGACTATGAAATTAATGCTCCATATATTTAGTTAAGGAAACCATCTTCACAACAACTTGGTTTTACAATGCAATTAGAGAATCTAGAGTGGTCATGAGACAAGGACTATTGTTCCAAAATTTTATTAATAACCAAGGACATTGAGTTGACCTACAATGGACATGTTTTCTTTAAGTGATTATCCTAATCATATGAACAAATATTGCCTGTACCGAAATTGTCAATGTTTCATTTCAGATTAATTCATCAATAAGTTTGTTCTAGTTATTAGTCCTCTTCTAGAATGACTAGAAAGTCTTAAGCCTAGACAAGTGTTCTCCTAAAATTTTCTTCAGTTTAATGACTTCCTTCAATGGTTTCTTGAAAAGTTTTAGCATGCTAGGCATATCAATATGTTGATTTTTGGTTGGATTACTAAGGATCAAATGCTTATATTCAATGCACTTAGGTTCCTATATACGTGCATTTCCAACCAGTGAAAGGGTCTCCCTTTAGACATTGATAACTTCTTAAAATTTCAAGGCTATAATTTTCTTCTCTACCTGATGCGGGAGCATTCAGCCCAAGAGAAATTCTTGTAAATAATAGTCATAGGGGGTCAAGCATTCTAGAATTATTCTCCTAAGTTACAAGTCAGTGTGATTAATTAGATGTCTCCAAAGTAAATAAATGCGAAAATAGGAAATAGAGAGTGCTTTTAGGCATAAAGCAATGAATGTGGATCATTATGGGATAAGGAAAGCTTTTCTATTTTAGAACAGGGAAAAGATGGAATAAAGCTGAGGAGATTCTTTTGCCATATGTATGCGTTGCATGTAGAGTTTAGGGGTTTTAGTTGAGTGATTTTAGGATTTTTTTTAATCATACTAAGTTTTATAAATAATGAAGCCAAGGCATAAAAGATCATAGAGAGAGAGTGTGAGAGGTTTTCTGGTTGGGAGCCTTCGGGAAGTTTGTAAAGGGCCATCAATTCTACTTATCTGGCCAACACAAGTTTGTAAGTAATTTGGTTTGCTTTAAATCATATATGTATATACAGATTGGTTGATTATGAAAGTTGTATAGCTGGAAGGATGAATATTAATATAAGAATTGTTAATTCCATATGAAAGCGTGAATGAACCAAGTTAAATTCTGCCAAGGTGTTGGAGGTGTTCGATTAACAGGTTTGAATGAATCGATGTATTTGAATAATCGTTGCACAACTTGTGGATTTTAATTCCTTGTTGCGTTGAATCCATTTGAAATCGCTGTAAAGGTTGAGGATTTTCATATGAATTATATAACACTGTGTACGAATCCCAGTAATCGTGGGCGCTGTTAATTTTTATTTGACACAATGACCTGTGCACAAGGTAGTTGAAATAGTGGCATATAGAAGTTCAAACCTCGGTGATTACCAGTTCAAGGATACTGTATATGCGTGGAGTTTTTTTATACAGGTAACATCCAGCAAAAACAAAGTCTTTCGCGGTCACTGGAAGTAAAGATCTTCAAAGTTGAGACTCCCTCACAGGGAGGGGCGCCCAGGTGTCTTGAGAAAGGAAGGAGAATTATGAGCGAGAAAGTCAAGTTTTCAAAAATAGTTGAGTGGATGATGTAGAAAACCCCATCAGTGCCGATACCCATACTCGTACCCCTGCAACATGCGACAACTCTAAACCCCTTTATAACAAATACTATGGATCTAATGTTGTGTAAATTATTTCCTTGTAGATCGCCATTCTGAATAGGCAATATCGTGAAAGAATTTGCAGGCAATTTAATCATATATATTTTGTTGGCTTGTCCAACGACCAAAATTTTGCTATTTGATGCTGTGAATGTTGAATTATGGACAAGGTTGGTTCCGTAGCGTTATTTGGCTATGTGAAGAAATGTGATCGAGCACGAGAGAGTGTGTAGGCAAGGTCAGGGGTATTAAATTTTTTTTTTTTTTAAGATAAACAGGGGAGCCATGGCGGAGTCTATCTTTGAAAAGAGAAAGGAAAAAGAAAATCTGGTTTGAATTTATGGTTGGATAAGTTCCAATTCAAGGAGAAACTTTTGTATAAAATGGTTGGCTCTGGTCGTGAATCATATGATAGCATTTGAATTGGGAAAAGCTGAGATGCATTCTTATATGCATGTTTTGAAGATCCTGGTTATATGGCTGAGATGCATTCTTATATGCATGTTTTGAAGATCCTGGTTATATGCAGGCTGGCCTGCATCACTACCCTCTTAACAAACATGGGTATGGAGGGCTATAGGGGTGATGTGTAGTACTTGATAGAAAAAAGGTATACTGGGTAAGAATCAACATGTATTTTATTTACTAGTGTGGTGAATGATTATTGAAATATTTGAAATTCTCTTTCTTCTCCATTTTAATGGCAATGAAGTCTTTTAAAAGAGAAGAAAGTGTTTTCTCTTAAAAAAATTTGCATAGAAAAAACCTTTCAAAGGCATCCTAGTTTGCTATGAAAGTAGTAGAAAATTTGTAATACTAGGTCAAGGAGTAGTTCTCACATGCATATCGGAAAATGTGATAAACCACATATTCATCCTCTAAACCCATTATCTATAAATATAGATAAAAAAAATGATTGTGACCTTTAGGTGAGGTATCCATATCAAAACCAAATTTGGGCAGCAATATTTCTAATTGCTTAGGTAGATCATGCATAAGTGTTGCAAGGCTCAAGGCTCATTGAGACATTTATCAAGTTTGAGGTTGGTTAACCATTATAAATGGTATTCCTAGATGATGAAATTCCTCTTTAAATTAAAAGGAGTCAGGGTAGGAAATACGACCGCCATCAATATCATATGGTACACGAGTGGATAGGGAGAGCTTGAAGGGGTTGGTTTGATCCTATAAAAGGTAGTAGAAATAACTTCAAGGGAATGTTCAACCAAATCCTTAATGGAATCAACTATGACACTGGCCTTGATGATTTGTATTATAACTAACTTCTCTCTGGGGAGATGAGGGGTTGTAGTATGTATGTCAAGTTGTTTACTGTAAGCATGCGTGGTACACTTGAGGGTGTTCACTTTAGTAGGAGAAACATAATATAAATATATTTTGGAAGACTATGGGATTTTAAGATCAGAGATAAAAAAATTCATAACTTTTCTCTCTCTTAGAATGCTTGGCATGAGAGAATTGAATGTGGAGTGGTTGGGTGGGGATCTATTCTCCTATAGTTTTTATTTTCTTAGAAAAAGGCATTCTATCATCGATACACCTCCCTTATTATAGAACCAAATTAACTATTAACAATGGAAAATTAATTGGCAATAGTCATGGGGTCATATCAAGTATGAGGTGCTAATTATACCTCACACTGTATGAGGTAAGAGACCCATGTATATTTTAGATTTGTGAAAGTTCTTGTTTTTTTCAAGAATGTTATTTAATCTATAAAATAATTAAAGAAAGGAGATGTTTTTTGAACTGATGCAGGAGCATCAAGACCATTTTTTCATTTGTAAATATGTGATAAAGGGGGTGTGACAATTTTAATATTTTATTAATTAATTT
>APFE030599109.1:93966-113303 GCA_000404065.3 Pinus taeda
TTTTATTAATTAATTTGTTATTAAAATAGGAGAAGGTGAGGATTTTGTAAATATCCTTTTATTAATTAAGAGGATATGAGAGAATTGGTTAAGGATATGAAGGGATAAGATTCTAGATAATAGGGTTTGTTGAGATATTCTAGTGGTGTTGAGATATTAAGGGGATTGAGCATTTAATTAGTTTATTTTTAAAATTTTATAAATAGGAAAGGGTTTTTGGAGAGAAAAGGGTGTGTGAGTGAGTGTGAGGAATGAGAGGCCAATCATTGGGCCATGAATTCTCTTGTAAATATTTTTTTGATTAATTAATCATTTGTTGAGTATTTTTATGTGCATATGCTTGGTATGCTTGCTTTGTATGATTGGTATTAGAGCACAATGTTGGGTTTGTCAAAGAGGTGCGACGAAGTGGTAAGTACGTGTTGTTGTGCCACTTGAGCATTTTATTATTAGGTATTGACTGTATTTGTAGCGTGGAGCGAGGATGTTGTTATGCTGTAGTAGGTTGTCCATTTTACGCTCACTAAGTATCCAAAGCAATAGCGCTACCACAAAAGCAACATGGAGAAAGAACTGTCTGTCGCGGGCTTGGAGAAGGCCGCGGTACGAGTTTAGATCTGAGATTGGCAAGGTGTAATTGGAGCATTATAATTTTGTGTTGCGACTGGCAGTTGTAGTTGTGCGTCTTCCTGTGGAGAAGTGACTACGTGTAGCCGACTAAAGCGTTGTCAGTTGACTATTGGAGCACTGTTGTTCTGGATATGTGAAGGAGAGGCTGAAATGCCTATGAATGGAAATTCTGTGAGACCTGTTATGTTGGTTTCGATAAATGACGATGACTAGGAACTTTGTGGGCAGCTGGAAGCAACATTGGAGGAGGAATAGGAAAATGTAAGTTATTTGTTGGATGATAGATTAGTGTAAATTATGTTTGTATGCCTTATTGTGTGAGTTGTGATGCTGATGCATATGGGTTGCGGAGGAATGTGTCAATAACTTAGCCCAATCTCGATGTGCCTTGGAATTTCGGCTTCCATAACACAACACATAGTTGTGGTTACCACCTAGGAAGGCGTATGTAGATCCACAATCATAATCAGTCAAAGGGTGGAGCCGTTAAGGAGAATAACCAGGGCAATGTGGGCTTATGCGCTGAAAGGCGACTGAGCCATTTCACCTATGAAATGGAATGAGAGATTCAGTTTGTTGGGTGTATTACAGAGGCCGTAATTGCATTTTGAGATCGAGCTGATGTGTTAATAATGGAAACCGCCATTGAAGACTGCAACATGTCCAGTAGTGAAGGAGAATATCGTGCCAATTCTCGTTATTGTGGTATTCCCATTCATTCCAGCATGTGAAGTGTTGAAAAGTCCAGAAAGTGGAAGCGGCCTTATAATTACCGAGACTGTATGGGGGAACAGAAGTGTATATGCGCCTATTCTATGGTAAGCCGATACCTGTAGTCCAGTGCTCCATCTTATGTTTAAAATAAACGCGATATAAATTTCCAAGAGATTTTGTTTAGAATAACAATAGCCAGCCTATAACCAGCACCAGTAGGAAAGAAAGGGGAGGATTTGGTGTGGATGTGCGTAGTGAATACATGTATAGATATATTGAATGTGCATAGCCATTCCTAAATTGTGCGTAAGTCCATTTTCAATATGTTTCTTCTAAGAGTTTGATGAAGAGTGCTATGAGTTAAACAAGCATGGTTGTAAATCATGAGATTATAACATCTTGAAACTAGCTTTTATATGCATACATGGAGGATCCTGGTAGAAGCGGCCTGGAAGTGATCTGGGCTGCGTCATGAACTAAAGTATGTAATGCACTAAGATGAAAAGGTAGGATACCTAATAGTGGAAGATAGAAGAGAAATACTAAGAGATGAGCCAATAAACACATAATTTCATGGGCAAGGAAAGGATTAATTGTAATATATGAAAACAATAGGTTTTGAACTTGCTAAACAAATGAAGAATAATTAGCATTTAGATATAACAATTGGTCATAGTGAAATTAATATAACTCAAATGGTAAACATGTGAAAAATCAACCAAACTTACAGACTAATCCATAATCTTGGGAGTATACTTCCCACAAACAACATACATACATGAACTATTTATGAATAATTAGAAACAAGAACAACATGTATATATAAATATAGTTCGATCCATGGCCCTTCAAGGCTTCTCAATATTAATCATGAATCCAAAAGTATAAACATCCTCACTCTAGTCAACAAATATATTGCTAAACATAAAATACAACTCCCTATAATGAGAATCAAAATTCAAGGATTGGGAACCCTTTCTACTAAGGGTTTTACAATATTTTTAAGTCTAAGTTTGTAACTCTCACATGTCACCATTCAAATTATTTTTAAGTTCGTTACAACTCTTCAACTTCATAGAATACAAAAATAAAATGAAATACTTTAATACACTTCAGCACTGATGCTGACAACTATTCAATTTTGGTTGTACCTTTAAGTGGGATCTTTCGGACATGCTAAATATTTGTTACCCAAATTTGATAGTATGATTATTATATCATCATGATTCTATGTGGAAACAAATTGTCCATGGTAACATGATACTCTACTAAGTGTTGGGAGATGACTAGGACATCCCTCTACAATGTGATAAAAACTTGATTCAACACATTATGTTTCTTGGAAGGTTACATCTAATGTTATTTGAGATTATCCTTAGTGTGTTTGTCAGTAAACACACTAAATATTAGCTAATTTACATTCAAAAATTCATATAATTCCATATTTACCTCTTCATGTATTATTTCCTATCCCTGATTCCCAATTGAAGGAAATCTGTTCATCTTGATAATATTTTCTCTTAGGGACAAATGTTACTCATACTGAGTTACTAACCAAGCCTTTTCCTATGCTAGATTTTCCTGAATCTTGAGAGAATAGTTAATTGTTGCAGATTCATAAAGTCACTACAAATGCATCAACTTTGTAACATTTATTTAGGGTTTGAGGATATTCTTTTGGCCATTTCTCTATCTAAGAGATAGAATTTAATACTCCTTGTAACTCAATGCCTCACCTTTTTATTGGTTTCAGTAGAGGTAATAGTCGAGATGATATCTTTTGTAAAATATATAAGTATTGATATACCTATTAGACTAATTATTTGTATGATTCATGCACCTCTAATGAACATGCTCTATAATATTCTACCTCAAAACTCTCCTATTTCTTTGTCTTGGTTTCTTCGTTCAACGAATGAACATTTTTCTGTAGCTTAGCTATCTAAGAATCATTACTTTTCATCCATTCCAAGAGATATTTCACATTCCTCTCAATGGCTTAAGAGGATTTCTTGCTGGTAGAAGTCACAAAGATAGGTTTTTTCTCTATATTAGGGATTATAGACCACTCAGTAGTGATCTTCACTGGAAGAAAGTGTGCAGTGACATAGGTCTTCTTTGTATTCTCCACAATTATATTCATGCTCAGTTAAAAACTAAACTTGCTTAGACTGGTCACTTTCTTTCCTTTAGCTAGTGTGATACTCATGTCTATCATGGTTATGGATATCCTCCTAGTGAATTTTACAATAAATGCGCATTGAATACTCTCCAATTCATGGTTGGGAATTCCATCCTAGCATAAACTACATTCAACTATATAAGGCCATTTAGAACTATGGTTGCTAATCTTATTGAAGGTCTATTTGTGCCTATCCAAGGTTATCCTTCAAATTGCTTTCTAGGATATAACTTCTACAAATAAAGATTCTACTGTCAATAGCCACAATATAGATCAATTGAACCCAACTCTTAGGAAAAATCCCAACATTTTCCTGACCATATAATCAACATTAGGGAAAATTTTAGAGGCTAATATTCGCAGGTGGGCTAATTTTCCATGTTTTTTCCAAGAAAACAATTCCCCAATTTCTATTTTTTCTGAAAATATTTCACCCAAATTTTATAATATAAAATATATTTACCTTTAAAATTTTCCCAAAGTTTTATATATACTATATAAAATCATTAAAAATTCAAATATTTTTACAATAATATCACCGAAAATTTCACAACTTGGATATTAGGGACTCGAGAGTTTCACAAAGGTTACTAAACTTTAATATACATTTCCATCCTTGAAATTGTCCTTAATCAACATACATGGTAGCCACATACAAGAATGGATTCCTTAGCATGTTTACAGGGCATTCTCTACTGGTCTTAGTCTCAAATTTCCTCTTTCTTGTCCACCATAATTTTAGGATTTCTTCAGTAATATCTTGAAGTTACTCAAGAATTCCTCATCTAGTGAGACCTATTTTTTAGGAAACCTATAATATATCTCTATTTCAAAAGCAATGAATGAGGCTAGAGATTTCCATTATTGTCTCTAATGACAACCTCCTCTAGATATGCATGTTGCACCAACCACTTTATTATTTATATACAATAAAAGGTTGATCAGGGATACATCTTTGGTAGCCAAGATATAATCACTACCATGGAAAATTTTATATCTAGATCATTAACAATCAAATCATCTCCAAGAAAATGGTAAAATAATCTAGCGATGAGTATGAGCGGTATTTTTCAATGTAACAAGGAATATCCTACAACTCTAGTCTAGAAGAGTTGCTTGGTTCTTCATCATATCACGATTCAACAACAGGGGATTTTCCATCCCATATATTTGATTCAAACATAGTTCCCCTACAAAAAAATTAAAAGAAGAAAACGCCCATTATAGAAATTAGCTTAGTATACAAAATTAGGTGCTTAGGTTTTTCTATTTTTTATGAAAAACTTAGTGTCAGTGAGAAAGCAACTTTAATGGTGAGGAAAAGTAAGTTTTCATATTCGTTATCTTTATAACGATGACTGAATTATTTTCTCATGGAGAAGATTATTGTTATGCTATGGAGACTGCTAGGGTTTCTAGGTTTTAGGGACTCACCTATGTATTTGGATCAAAGTATAAAAGATGGTTAAAAACACAATAAAAAACTGGTTTAAAATATGAATATTATTATGGGAGAATACACCTTAGGTTGTTTGGAGATGAGCCCTAGGTATCATGAGGAAGATGCATGGTTGAGAATTCTTAGGTTATGGCCATCCATCTCCTAGGCTTTGCTACAATGAAGAAATAGTATTTCACTCATTAAAGTAAGTGTTGGCACTAGGGCACAACCATGGATTAGTCTAGACAGATAACCAGAGGGAGAAACTAAAGAAGGAACCAGTTAAGAGAAGAGATCTTTCTAAAATCATCTTGAGGCAATTTTTTTCTAAGAGATATGTCTTTCCTTGTTGGCACAAGTTGTATAAAGTGGTAGGACTACACACATGGATAGTGGGGTGTAAATCAAAGAGAGAAGAATATAGTATATCCTCCAAAAATTATAAAAATGTCTTAAAACTTATTTATTGGGTATGAAACAAACATGAGATCATATTTCATTTTTAAGGATTAAAATTCTAGGTAAAAGGGATTGTAGTAGAACATTGTAAAAAATAAAAGCTAAATTAAATAAGCATTAACAAAAGCTTACTTGAGGTTGAACTAGATATGAGTTGAGATGACTTGGAAAACTAAGATGAAAAAATCCCTTGAACTTAGTTGATTTGATCTCCAAACAAGAGAACTAAGATCATGTGAGGAAAATAATGGGCTCTGATCTTGTTTCAATGTCACCAACTTAGCTTTTACATGAGTAACTTGAGTAATTCATTTCTTTCAATTGAGCTCTTCTCCTTTTCATCTTTTGTTAACTCAAATTAAAGTAATTAAATTCTTGAAAGGTGGCTTTAAATCAATAGAAACTTAGAAAGACTTAAAAAATATCTAGTTAGTAGGTCAGTCATGCATTATAACACTATCTTGTGGAGTATTCAAGCATTACAACACTGCTTTAATGCTCAACTGAGCACTATGCAAGGAGGTTGCAAATCTTGAGTTAAGAGAGCAAGATGGCTTGTGTAACATTGGCTTGATCATATCTAGAGTGCTATAGAGTTGGTATAAGCCTTAAGAGAGTGCTACAAAGACAAAAAATAGACTGAAAAAACATCTTAAGATGCCAAGAAATGAAGCGTAGTGCTTCATAAGGGGTCAATAGGGTACTATGGAGACTTTATCAAGAAAAAAATGGGGAGGGTATCTCAGAAGAGACCAACCTTGAACTTGTAGCACTAGGTGAGGGACCAAGGGGGGACTATGGAACTCCCTTAAGGTCTAGGAGGGTCTTGTAGGAAGAGAGAAGGCCAAAATCTAAGTTTTAAGTTTCGTTTCAAGAGTGTAATGCTAATTTAGAGGTTAAAAGGGAAATATAGTGTAGGCTAGATGCCCAAAGGAGCACAACATAATGATAAAAAGGACTCAAATTCCTAAGAAAAACCATTAAAACCTTTCTCAAAGAGCTAATTTTGTAGGCTAAGAGATGAATTCTTACCTAATTACTTTTTGGCTCAACAAACACGTTGAATTTGGCCTACAATTTTTCCTCTAATATTTTAATCTATGAGGACTAATCATGTCTCACATAAACTTGAAGGGCTTGACATGATTATCTTTACTTTATCTTGAAAGTGGGCCCCTTAATTCCCTCTAAACACAAGGCACTGGGAAGAATTAAGAAGGGTTTTTGTAGCATCTACAACAAAGTACAAACACATTCTTAGAAATATGCAATGTGCATGTGTTTCTTCTAGTGTGTGTTCTTGATGGGCCATTACCACTTTTACAACCATCAATAGCATGCCATTGTTTAATAATATAACTTGAAATATTAACTATGTAGAGTTCTTCATATGATAAGTATGCTTTAAAGAAATACTAAACCACCTTTTCCTTACTTACTAACCCAAAAAAGGAGCAAGATTCACTTACACCTCACCAAACTACCAACTCCCAACTCCCACTTATGGTGTGTGTATTAAAATGTAACATTATACAATGTTTATTGATAACGTACGTTTTATTTGGTTATCACTTTGACAATTTGCAAGTAGGATTATGTCCATTTGACCATTATGAGAAAAATACATGACGTGTTTCCCCTCTACCAACTCCCAATTATGTTGTATGTATTAAAATGTATTAATAACGTAGGTTTTATTTAGTTATCAGTTTGACAATTTGCAATTAGGATTATGCCTATTTGACCATTAAATTGTATCAATCTCCACAAATCCAAAATTGAATCTGAAATAATTTAGGTACTCTCAAAACATGTCATTCATTGTTCATGTCCACATCATCATTTGTCAATAATTTGACGATGTCACAAAGTATAAAATAATTTATGTACTCTCAAAGCATGTCATTCATTGCTCATGTCCACATCATCATTCGCCAATAATTTGATGATGTCACAAAGTCTAAGTAGATAATATATAACATTATTTTTTTTTTTTTTTATTTAATTTTTTTTTTATCTTAATAAATATTATTTTAAACCACATCCAAATTAGTCCTTCCTTAGATAATCAAGAAACTAGAATATATTTTTTTAAAAATTATAATTATATTTAATATTTAAATATTTGAAATAAAATTATTAAATAAAATTACAAATTAATCAAAACTCAAATATATTGCAATATAACCTACTATGTACGGGTACAGGGAGGAGTTTGCACTTAATTTTTCTTGATTTGAGTTTAAGGTCACCAATTCAATCACGATTGCCTCATTGTTTTTCTGACCTCGCATAATGTCTTCTTATTAAACGTTAGATTCGATTCTCTTCAACCTAACGTATTTTTTACTAATAAGAATTGCGTAATTATTATACTAAGATGAAAAAATGATGTGATATATATCATGTTTAATAATAAACGTTAGCTGCCCACACTTTTCGACTTTGAAACGGTGTCAATAATAGAGCCCGGGAGGAGGTTGCATGATTTCAGTATAATTTCATCAATTCAGTCAAGTGTTTCGTTGTTGTCAGGACCTCATACAATATTTTCGATCACAGATCATAATATTTCATATAAAATTAATTAATATGTTTAATTTTTTTTTATTTAAATCTGTATAATTATGGTGATTATTATAGTGGTTTCAGAATATTAAGTGTTTCGTTGTTGTGCGGACCTCGTACAATATTTTCGATCACAGATCATAATATTTCATATAAAATTAATTAATATGTTTAATTATTTTTTATTTAAATCTGTATAATTATGGTGATTATTATAGTGATTTCAGAATATTTTACTCACTTTTTGCAAGTATAAAAATAAAATTTTAACAAAAGTGAAGAATTTTCTTATTTTCTTAAGGTTGGAAAGATTGTATTAATTTTATTGGATGTTAATCATCATCATTATCATCAAAATAAGAGGAGAACACATTTTTTTATTTGATTTAAATTCATTTAAATTAGGTTTATTCTTTACAAGTGAGTAGAAATTTCATTTTTTTCATGTGAATATTTGTTTTGAAAGAACCATATATATATATATTATTTAACAATTATAACTAAAATATTTATTTATATAAAACTAGTGTGTTATTAGAAATACTAAATGGAATGATTAAATTGTGATAAGACATCAAGATATCTATATTATGATAATCTTCATATTCATATAATTTACTAACAAAGAAAAAAATCATAAAAAAATTAATTACAATGAAAGAGAACCATAAAAATTATATAGAATTTACCATGGAAGATCCTTAAACTTGTAAATAGACTATTCCAATTTACCATGGGCCAATAATCCATAAATTTATGGAATACACGTTGGCCCCAAAAAATCATAACTCATTTTACAATTCAAAAGTCTTTAATATATTTTTATTTATTTATTTTTAATTTAAATAAAAACAAAAAAATTACAGTAGCTATCTTTAAAAAAAGCTCGTCCCTTTATCTAACTATATTATTTAATATTAATAAATATTCTATGAAAAATAAAATTTCTTGCTTATTCCATTATTTTAAGCAATATTTTATTGTTAAATTATTAATAATTAAATAGAAATTTTAAAAATCCTAAACCCACTCTATCAACATAATTATATTTATCTTTCACACTCATAAAATCATAATTATTTTTAAAAGGATGAGGAACTGCATTTTCTATTATAAGCCTTATGGGCTATCATGTCTAGTAAATTTCAGGGACAGTAGGTATCTCTTAATTCCAATTTAAATTTCCCCTATTTTGATATTCATATGAATAATTAACTTGAAATAACTATTAAATATCATATTTATGAAATTTTCCCTTACTTTTTCTAACTTTCAACTTTCAAAATAATAATAAAAATTGTAAAACCCTAAAAGCCCCTCTCAATTAAAATGTAACAATCCTAAAACAACTCACCAATAAAAACCAACATCCCTTCCCCTATTTTGAGTACACAATCCTAAAACAACTCACAAATAAAAACCTAACATCCCTTCCCCTATTTTGATACTCATGTGATTCATTAACTGGAGATAACTATTCAGTATCAGATTTATGTGTTTGACATCTCCTACATTTTCTCAATTTCAAAATAATAATGAAAAGTTGTAAAACCTTCCAAACTCCTCACAATTGAAATGCTGAAATGCTAGAATCCTGAAACAAATACAAATATAAATCAACATCCCTTCCATCGCTCCTACGTAGATAAACATCGGAAAGAATTGGAAGGGAAAAAAAGCTATATTGTTTTTCATCTGTCGCTATGAACAGAATAACTTAAAAATACAAGAGAGAGAAACGAATTCTGTAACCACCAAATCTGTATCATTGTAGATGCGTTGACATCATAAATCATTATAGATTACGTTAGAATTATGAAAATTTACACAGCATTGCTGTTACACAGTGTCATTCATGAATAACCTTCATAATATACATGAGTTCCCATTATAGCAGATGCCAAATATAATCACTTTCCTTTATTCAGGTCTCTTCCCTCCGATTATTGGTCGGATTCCGTCACAATGGATAACGTCGAATCTCAAAAAGTACCGTTACAGCGCTCCAACGGCCATATTTATCCCCTCATCAGCCTGCAAAAAGCAAACGGCATCGTAAAGTATACAAAATTATAATAAAGAAAGAAGCCCTGACACACCAAGTTTCCTTCAAGGAATTCTGTAAAGCGCAATTATAATATGTTACTCACCTTCTTCAGACAGTCCGAATATGATGTTAATGGGTAGGGAACGTGAGGGCCACATAAAACCTGAACTTCCAGCAGATTTTCATTCTCCAAAACCTGTTTATCATTATCAAAGCCCTTTAAGCACTCACAAACTGCATATCTTGTAAGCTGTTGATCCCGAATCCTGTTTTCCAGAACCTCCAGGCTCCTGCAACACACGGTTTCAGATTTCATAAAAAACTGTCCTGACTGTAGAGCAGTATAGCACGATTCCAAAACCGGGGTAACCACTCTGCAAATATCCGAAAGAGAATGCACATGATCTGTAAATTGTGCGGATAGGATCAATAAAATTATTGTGATTTCCATTTTATTGTAATACACCATATTTTTTAGACCTTTTGTTTGTTTGCGAGACAAGAAATTCACTACTTGTTTGTGAGACAAGAGATTCACTTCTGCACAGTGATTTTACTAAAATCTATTAAACACACCTACATACTCTTCCCTTATTTTATTTAAATCCTGTAAACTCTACTCTACCCCTTATTTGAATCTGATCTTGAACCTGTAAACTCTACTCTACCCCTTATTTGAATCTGTGACCCCTTAAAACAAAGGGCACACATTCTAAGCAAACCATTTACCCAACGGATGAAGACTGATTACTGGATCTTCCCGAACATTCTATCCCTGGAAAAACAACATTCAATTTCTAAAACATATCGTCTAATTTTCTTATAGCAACCGGGGATTTCATGAATTCAGTAGGGATCACCGAAAGTTTAGAGGATGCCCGACAGCAGACGATAAAGTATAGATAAAGAAAATATGAGGGCGACGTCTATCTTACAAATATTGTTGGATGTCTATCGTTTACCTATCAAAACTTGAATCAAATTCATTATTGGATCCCACTCCAACTCGTCTGTTGACAGGTCATTTTTTAATGGCGGCTGGTCCAACGGTAGGCAAATATGCCTGTTACGTGAAGATAAATCACTCTAGGTTTAATCATCGCGACTTTGTTTTAAAGCAAAACCATGTCATTGATTCAAGGTTTGGCTTTGCTTTTATTTTATCTAAATATTTTTATTTGATTAAAATTGATTAGTTTGAAATTATGCCCTATAACCATAACAAAAGGATATAAGAAAGAAAAAGAAGCTTGAGCTTTTTTATATTCTCTTTCTTCTTTAGTTCATCGAATATAAATTAGGAAAGTAGGTGGTAAAAAGCCCATGCAATAAAAATGGTAATGCTCACAAGGAAAGGTTTGATTGAAGAGTGTAATGCGTTTTAAGGCCCCCACTTTCTTTTGCGATACGTTATGATAATAAGGATGATAGTGGATGGTTAAGGATGCATCTCTTTTATATTCTTTGAATTAATTATTTGTTATAATATAGATATACATATAGATATGTATATACTTGTTTATATAAAAATGAAAAGTAAAGATTTTATTGTTCAGTTAATTAGTGTTTAGGTTAGGGTGATGTTAAGATATCATAATGTGGTTAGGTAAAGGTGAGTAATATTAAGATGCTTAGATTTTTATATATATTTGGAGATTGAAATAGTCTCAAAAGTTTGGTATGGATTTGAAAAAGATGACTAATTTATATAACTTTTTTATTTGTATGTATAGTTTTTCAATAATTTCAAGGTGTAGTTTATTGGTTTATTTGAAAAGGTATTCATGTTTGTATTATAAAATTTTATGGCGAGAGTTTGAGAATTAAATCATACGATAAGTTGTTGTTGTTGTTGTTGTTTCTATGTTGTTGTTGTTGTTATTTCCATGGGATATAGGGGAAAAACTTTGCTATCTCACTAACATATTAGTGTAAGACATGACTAAGAGACTTTGTCTTCATTATATTGAGATGGATCATGATACTCTAACTTACCCATTGAATTATGAGAGGGAGGCATGGATGCTCTTAAACCTATTTGGCTTCATCATTTTGGAATGAGTTATGGTCATCTTACTTGCACACACAATGGCAGATAGAATTGGAGAGTCTCAAGGTTCAGGTAGAAAGTTTTTTTATAGAAGTGGGATAAGAAAATTTTGTAGTTTTGAAACACCTATCTATCTAGGAGTAGAAATGTATTGGCTTGCCTAGCTTACCTATTCTAAATACTTTTATTGTGCTTATAACAAGGAGGAGAACATATTTAGGGGTAATGATTAAGGTGGGGAGTGTTCTATGGGTGTGAAATCCTTACTCCCCTATAATTCCACCTCTCCCATATTATATGGTACCCTAAGGGAATTATCCATAAACCTTTGATGATATTAATTTACCTAATTAATTAGTCACTTTTAAGGGACAATTTAAATGACTAAATTTTAATGGTGAAATAAAGGGAAAATGAATTAATGCAAATAAAAGTGGGATAATTGTCTCCAAGTGACACCAAGAAAATGTTCATAAAGAATGAACTAAGAAAATTCAAATGAAACAAGAATGGTTGGACTATTGCCTCTGGGATGAATATTACTAGTTAAGAAATTAAGGAAATTTACATGGAAAGAGATGTCAAACTTCATATAACTTATAAATAAAACGGGTATTGATGAGTATTTTTCATGGGAAGCTTAAGATATAAGGAAATAGTGTTGAAATTATGATAGTTTATTAAGTAAATGAAGTTCCATGTTAAACTAGTCTAAAAGAAAGTTGGGCTATAGATTTCCTTCTAAATGATTGACAAGTATCGTAAATGGTTATTCCGCTATCTAGAATGCATTTTATGGTGGATTCTATCGTATCTTATAGTTGTGATCCCATATAGCTTAAGGATCTTAGAGGAAAAAGCTTTCTCTAGGTATGTTTATGAGGAAATAAGTTGACAAAGGTGAGAAAATGGTAATTTTTAGATATTCAATCATTAGTTGCAAGAATTAGTGTAATATCTCAATATGACCTTCTTGAACACTTTGAATTTAAGTATGTTTTATTTTTTTTATTACATGAATTTTATTATTACTATGTTTTGTTTAGAACCATGAGGTAGATGTTCCATGGTGTGTAACACTTGAGTTTTGATCCCTAGAATCTAGTTTACAACATACTATATATATGTATGTGTGAATTAGGATATGAGTTGAAATATGCAACCAAGCTAAATGTATTGTAAAAATATACATAAAATTTATTAATATAAATATACGTCACTAGCTCTATGACAAGGGGGATTGAAGCAATTTGGGGTTGTGATTTCATGAGAGGGGAATATCAAGGGAGCTAATGGGACCTAAAGCAGCCAAAGCTAGGAAATATAACATTTTATTCCAAAGAAAAAACCAC
Organism: Pinus taeda; assembly: GCA_000404065.3. NCBI lineage: Eukaryota > Viridiplantae > Streptophyta > Pinopsida > Pinales > Pinaceae > Pinus > Pinus taeda. The sequence continues at coordinate 107,410 of APFE030599109.1, forward strand.
ATGCTACTTTTAGTCTATGTTTGGGAAAATGTTCTAAAAGTGTTCCTTTGAGTGCCACATAGCAAGTTCAAACCATTCATACATAATCCTTGGTTTTGGGAAGATGAAGGTTAATGCCTACCTCATTCATTCACTCATTCTCACTAGGATTCCACCATCATTCCACCATAAATTTGGCATGATATGAATTGCAAGAGGAAGCAAACCATATTACTAGATAATTTTGAATTCTAAACAGATAATTTTTTGGAAATTTCCATTACAAATCCTTGTATATCTCGACATTAAAACATTTTTAGCTAATCTATATTGGATCTTGAATAGAGAGATACTCCAAGGGGTTGCATTATAGAGACATATTGTGTTTTGTATACTAAAGTTGAAACATGATATAGGTGGATAATGATGGCCACCCACCTTTTCCATTGACATAATATTTCTCTATCTTGTTAGAATTTTTTCCATGTTTTGTAGGCCCCAAACTTCTGAGGACATAATGATGTTTTTTAGAAATTCGTGAGCTAGGGATTACAATGGCATGTTGTGGCCCTAATAAAATTTGTATTTCTTGGATAATTCCTTCCAATGAGCTATTGTGTGCCAGAAACAAAGATTGTATGCAAAAATTGCACCATTAGGAAGTTTATGTACCAACTAACCACCTTAGGTCCACAAACCTTTTTGTCCATGACCTTCCCAGGTTGAATTCTCAAAGCTATAGAGTGATTTAATTATGTGAAAAGTTCATTATTTCGGCCTCTTATAATAACATTTTATAAATGTGTGAATTTTTCATCTCTTTCTCTTCAGAGATAACTACCACCATTATAGCCAATTTGTGTTCCGCAATATTATGCTTTTTTATTTATTAATAAAAGTTGGCTTCTTCACTATATTATTAAGCTCTCTATTCTATTTATCTTTGTGTGTATGTGTTTACTTTCCTTTCCTTAATTTCATTCCATCCCTTATACAACCTAGATCAATGGAAGTAAAGCAATATACTCCTGGTTATTTCTTAATGCATATCCGTGACAAGGTTAGGGTATAGAGAGTTTGGTGTTAAGTTAGTTTCACTTGGGAACAATCACTCCCTCCAACCCAAATAGCCTTCAGTGGTGGAAGAAAAGGGAGAGGAAAAAGGAGGAGATATTATCAGGTTGCTACTTAATGAATGAAACACATGACAAAGGAATGAGATGATGAATTGTTTTTCCCAACTCTGTCAATGAATCCCAACAGTCGATAACAAAATTTAACAAATGAAAATTTCAGAGGTGTGAGAACCTTAATGGTACAACTTTGATATCCCCTTATTTTAAGGGAAAATATATGTAGATTCTTTGGAGAAATGGTTAAATCTAATAGAGGGCTAGTATTTTGTCTAAAAACAAATAAACAATCAACAAATCACCATTACACTCGTCAAATCCCTTCCCCATGTCAAGTATTGGTGGGAAGGTCACTAGGATAGACAGAAAAATATAAGTTTGTAATAATAAAGGTAACACCCACTTCAGAAGATTTTTTTGATACCCTTAAGGATGAATTATACGTTGTACAAAATTTTAATAACTAGTACAAGAGATGGATGACCCTACGACAAGAGAAAGACTAGATGGTGTCATAGTATGCCAATGTTTTCCATATCTTGCACTCAAAGCTAGGTCTTAAAGACTCCAAGACACACCCGTTTCTAATATACTATAGTGTTCTACACAAATCCATCTAAAAAAGGATGGATTTATTAGAAATATCCTTGTTGGAATATGATTATTCATATGTTGTCAAAATTGAGTAGAAATTGAAGCAGGGGAATAAGTAGTAGTTCATGTATGTAAATTCATTATAATAGAAGCCTAAAAAAGATGGCCCAAGTTTGTAGAACATGGCAAAGAGTGTTAGAAAATTATATATTACATAGAAATGGTACACATAAAATATATTGCATAAATATAAACACAAAAAACATATAAAATGAGAGAGACATAGATATACATGGTTCACCCAATTTGGGCTATGTTCGTGGAGAAATAGCCAGTCCTTCCTTTTATATTATCTAGAAAAATGAAGATATACAACCTATAGTAGATCCATTGTAATTCCTTGTTTTCTCTCACACAATATCCTCTCTCTGTCTTGCCCAGAATACAGATCTACATAGCCACAATACAATTCCCTCATATATAGTGAGGTACTGCCTTCTAGGGAAAAAACCCTAAATTAAACATAACTTCTACCGTCATATTTATGCTTAATGAATGACCCAAATTAATAATTAAATTTCAACATTTTACAAGGAAATTTTCAATCTATTTTTGAGCTAAGAGGGTGTTGCCCTCGATCCCTTGTCGGCCCTAGACCTCCCTGGTAGTGCACATAAATGGGTAGCATTACTGCCACATTATGAAATGAGCTACAATGCAGCAATACCTCTAAACAAAGAATATAATTAGGCTCCATACCCAACATAGAGAAACAATATCTAACCTTAAGACAACCAACGCAAGTCATAGGAAAAGAAAGGTAATGGGAAGTTAAAAAAGGACAATAGAAAGTGGTGTGAGTTCCATAAAACCCATGGCACAACTTTAATGAATGCCACTACAAACTATCATTGTTGGTCGAGCTTAAATAAAAGGAATGGACAATAGATTTGATGTTGATTCAAAACATGATAAAGGAAAGTGCATCATCAATGTAGAACCTAGTGATATTGTTGTGACCACAAAGATACAAGCAAAAGACCTAAAGGAGCCTAAAGAGGTGGAGCACCTATTTCGTACATAGATGTGGGTGAAGAGGACCCCACAACATTTCATCATTGAAAACAAGAGCCAAAAGAAACTAATCTTAGCTAATGTCATCATGAGGTTGAAGCTTCCAATGGTCCCACACCCAAAACCATACACCATTGGTTGGTTGAACCATGGACAAGACATTTGTGTCAGCCAAAAATGTCTACTTTCGTATGGAATTAAGCCCTTCCAATATAAGGTATTTTTTCATGTTTCCCCACTTAAATATTCTAATGTTCTTTTAAGAAAACATTATACGTGAAACATTTATGCCATTTATGAGTCTTTTCCCTATAGTGTTATTGTTACTTTAGGAGCTTAGATCTATGTTAGCCTAAAATATTACATAGAGGCCAAGGAGGACAAGGAACTATTACTCCACTAATCCCTCCTCATGATTTGCTAGATAATGGGTGTAACTACCAAGATAATATCCTAGTTGGATTACCATGGAAAGCCCTATAAATGAAAAATACAAAGGGATACGTAGCTATACCTCAAACTGTTATGCAAATAGCTCACAAAGTAGATGAAGAGATAGATCAACAATTCAAAAATAAGCCTCTTCAAGGGGGAAACCTCCCTTTCATTACATAAATGAACAATTCTTGGATGATTCAAATGATAAAAAATCCTTTCTATATATAGGAGTATAAGGGGTCATAATATAATCAGAGCCCACATCACAATAATAATATGAGGGCACAACAATAACAATAGTGCACTTCTATGGGGCACAACAATCACAATATGGGGACTACATGGGCACACAAATAACAATAAGGGTGCTACACTAATAATAGTGAGGGAATAATAGGGACCTAACATGTCGCTCTCCTTCAAAAAATTGTTTTCCTCAACGCTTGAGTAGTTTTGGATGATTCTATATAAAATTATCATCCTCCCATGTGGAATATTTTGTGCGTAAGTTCTTTCACTTGATGAGATGCTCTAAAATTGATCGATTTCATAGCTTTCGAGTTCTTGTTTCCATAAATGCTTTAGCTTCCAATATGATTTTTACTCCCTCGTCAAGTTCTGGCAATATTGTTTGAACTGGGAGATTGTTACCTATAATCTTCTTTAAGCATGAAACATGGAAAACTAGGTGCACTCGACAAGATGTAGGAGGCTCCAATTTTTATGCCATAGTACCAAAATTTTGCAACACCTTGTAAGGACCATAATACTTTGGTGAGAATTTATTATCCTTCTTAGCTTGCTTCAAGGACATGTGTTTGTGTGGTTATAGAAATAAAGATACATAGTTGCCTTCATCAAAACTTATTTCACTACGATGTTCATCTTCTTGTTATTCTATGCCAAAGTGAGGTTATCCTTTACGAGTTGGAGAACTTGTTGTTAATGATGATGATGTGATGGACGATGGATGTTATCTATAAAGTGCCATAAATGGGTCATTTTTGTTGTAGTATGGAAGGAAGTCTAATACCACCATTCAGCTAGAGGTAACCACTTCACTCATTGTGTCTACTTATTAGATACAAAGCAATGAACATATCCTTCCAAACATTTGTTCACTATATCGGTTTGCCTATCCTATTGAGGATGATAATATGAGCTATGAGTTAATTGAGTACCCAGACAAGAAAATAATTCCATCCAAAAATTTCCAGTGAAAATAGGATCTCTGTTTCTTATAGTAATCGTTGGGCTTCCATGTAGTTTTTGAATTATTACCATAAATGAAGTAGAAACTGTACTGGATTAAATGGATGAGATAATGCAAAAAAGTGTGCATACTTGGTATGTATATAAACTACCACCATGATTAAATTATTTCCTTCGTACTTGGGTAACCTATGATGAAATCCATTGAAACCTCCTCCCAACATTGACTTGGAATGGATAAAGGTTGTAACAGACCCATGGTCTTAATTGTCTCAACTTTATTTTGTTGGAAAACCAAACATTCCACCACAAACTTTTGAATATCAGATTTAAGGCCATACCAAAAAAAATCCTTCTTAACCCTGTGGTAAGTATTTAAAAATCCTGAGTGCCCTCCTAAGGGAGAGGTGTCCAATTCTTGAAGAATATTTTGTTTGAGTTGGGAATTCTTACAAAGGTACAAGTGATATTAGTACCATAATGAATCATTATTCCAACTGAATCTATCAGATGTACTAGGATCTTGGTGCAACTTTTGCATGAGTGCCCACACTTCCTCGTCATTCTTCCATTCACCCCTTGCTTTGGCTACCCAACCTGGTTGGATAATAGAAATGGCACAAAGAAATGCTTCCACATCCTCATTCTTTCTTTAGAGTGAATCTGCAACAACATTTTGCTTCTCTTTTTTGTAGATGATTTCAAAGTCATAACTCAACATATTTGTGATCCATTTTTTCTACTCTTCTAAAGATAATCTTTGTTCTAAAAAGTTTTTAAAAATATCATGATCTATTTTTACATTAATGTACCTTCCCATTAGGTAAGCTTGCCATTTCTTAAGTGCATGTAGTATTTCCAACATTTCCTTCTGATAAATACCTTTATGTAAATACTTTTCTTTGATTGGAAGACTTTCAAAGGTAACAGGTCTTCCTTCTTGCATTAAAAAAACACCAATTCAGTTTCCTAAGGCATCACCTTCCACAATAAAGGTTTTTGTGAAGTCTGGCATAGCTAACACTGGTACTTGGCACATTTCCTCTTTAATATGCTCAAAGGCCTTAGTTGCTTATGGAGTCCAACAAATGCATCTTTCTTTAGTAATTTTGTTAGAGGTGCTACTATTCTTGTATAATTCTTAACAAACTTGTGATAATACCCTATCACCCCAAGATATCCTCGTAGATACTTAATTGATGTGGGTATTTTCCATTCCTTAATGGATTTAATTTTGTTAGGGTCTACCTTAACACCCTCCTGAGATACAATATGACCCAGATATTCCACCTTTACTCCAAAGAAACATTTGGAGGTTTTTGCATATAATTGTTTCTCGTTCAGTGGCTTAAGAACCCTGTGAACATGTTGAACATGATCCTTCCAAGACTCGTTTTATATTAGTATGTCATCAAAAAATACTAAAACAAATTTCTAAGGGTTTAGAAATGGAATTCATCAGAC
>APFE030599115.1:22248-55453 GCA_000404065.3 Pinus taeda
CCTAACATAGGGGGAGATGTTCTTCTTAATGTAACAAGCTATTCCCCCAATGCCTCTACGGGAGGATCGGTTGTTCCACGTAGACCATAGCGTAAAGCCATATATGATAGGGACCTTAGATTCTTCGTGCTCCCAAGTTTCAACAAGCAAAATAATATCAACATCATTTGAAATCCAACTTAGCTTGAGGCCTTTGTTCCATGGGAAGTCCCGACAGTTCCAAGAAAGGATCCGAAGCGTGTTTAATTGCTATTGATTACTATCTTTTTGCTTTTTGTCTCGAAGAAAGGCTTTTATATTTCTGATTATTGCCCATTTTCCTTCCTTTCTAGCTTCTTTTACCTTTTGAACCTCTTTTCTTAATTCTGCTTGATCTTCTGGAATGAGATCTTCATTTATGAATATTCCTGTTCCTGTTAGACTTGAGGTTTTACTAAGTATGTTGTGCTTATGATCAGTAGAGCTCACCTTTATGCGGATTAATCTTCCTTTATTCTCGGTTAATTTCCCCAACCTTGTTGCTTCTGTGAGACACACAGTTTCAATTTATAATCTATTATGTAATTCTGTCTGGACTAAGGCTAAAGTATCCTCATCTTCTTCCTCTTTTAAACCGAAGATTATAAGGTTTAAGGTCCTTTTGTTACGTTCGTGGTCTAATTCTATTAATTTTTTCATTTCGTCTTTAATTGGTTTAATATCTAACTTATCTACCACACTATTTAGGGTGAGGCGACCATTAACTTTTTCTTCTAATTCTTTAATCATGTCTTTCATTTTAAGACCCTCTAAGGTATCAGCGTCTCCTTGCTGGGATGGTTGGTTAGTATCTTGGTTTTGTTTTTCTATAACATGCAATCTAGTCTCCATTGCCTCCATTTTATTCTCCAGTAATTCTATTTTATTTTCTATTTGTTTTTGGATAGTGTTTTCAAGAGATGCAAATTTGTTTTCTAGCACGACTTCTAACTCTTTTTGTAACTTGGCTTCTCTTTCTTCTCTACGTTTCTCTAAAGACTCTATATACTCATAGAGGCCTTGCAGAGTAACTGTGCTAGGTCTGCCCTTGGTAATCTTTGGTAACTGTGGTGAAATATTCATACTTGAAAATATGTATTAGAAAAGAAAAAGATAAGGAATGTGTGCACCTGATATCCGAACCTGATGTGCGAGCTGAGATCTCCAAGCTTTGGATTTATGTATGCGAGCTTTAAAACCAAGATCACCGAATGTGTTTATATCATGCGAGAGACTGTTTATATGCCAAGATCACCGAAACTATATATGCGAGAGACTGTTTATATGCCAAGATCACCGAAACTATATATGCGAGAGACTGTTTATATCATGAGACTTCCATGCGAGAGACTGTTTATATCATGAGACTATATATCATGCGAGAGACTGTTTATATGCCAAGATCACCGAGACTATATATGTGAGAGACTGTTTATATGCCAAGATCACCGAAACTATATATGCGAGAGACTGTTTATATATCTTCTGATGCGAGACTATATATCATGCGAGAGACTGTTTATATGCCAAGATCACCGAAAGTCTATATGCGAGACACTGTTTCGTGAGACTGTTTATATATCTTCCGCTGCAAGACTATATGCGAGATCACCGAAACTGTGTATATAATATAGAGACTATATCATGCGAGAGACTGTTTATATATAGTAGTATATATAATTCTAATTTATATATATATATATATATCTATATTAATTCAACCATACTTTTTGGTTTTAGTTTTTTTTAAATGTTTTAATCTAATTTTAGTATTTTTATTGTTTTGGTTAATTCTTATCTTTTAATCTAGTTTCTTTTTAATCAATAATTTTTTTTTTTTTTTTTAGTTTTTTGTTAATGCTTTTTTAGGAATCTCTTATATTTTTACTTACTAATTTATAGTTTTTTTTAAATTTTTTTTGTTTTTTATTTTTTTTCTCTAATTTTTTATGGTTTACGAGATTTAAAAAAAAAATGTTTTTTTTTTGAAATATATGTTTTTTTCTTATTATTTTACTTTCTTTGATATATACTATTTTTTAAATTTTTTAAATTTCCTTGTGTTAATTTTGTTTTTTTTAACATTTTTTTATGATTGATTTTTTTTAATCAATATTGTTATTTCTATTTTGCTATTTTTGTAACTTTTTTTTCATCGTTTTATTTTTTAATTTTATGTTTTCATTATTCTTTTGAAATCTTAATGTTTTTCAGAGTCATGATAAAATATTTTACACCAATATTTTAAAATGTTGAAAATTTACCCTAGAAAAAAATGTGTTATTCCAGCATCAACACTTTTTGTTTTGAGGGTGTTTTTTGCACAATTTTTGCACAACTTTTGCACATAGAAATTCAGTTTTACTGGTATTTTTTTAAAATGTTGAAAATTGACCCTAAAAAAAAAGCCATCGTTCCAATATCAACACTTTTCATTGTCAGGGTGTTTTTTGCACAATTTTTGCACAAAAAATTTGTTTTCACTGCCATTTTTAAAACATGTTCAAATTTGACAAAAAAAAAAACCATCATTTCAGTATACCACTTTTTGTTTTTAGCATTGTTTTTCATGTTTTTTCAGGGCTTTTTGGCCAGAGTTCCCATTTTGAGTTTATAGTTCTTGTTTCAAAGTTTATATTGTTATAGCTAATGCACCTTACGTTTGGTGAAATGAGTTTCCATAGATATGACACTAGGGTAGTATGTAAACAACATTTTGCTAAGCAATAATTTCCTTGCCCATATGTTTTCATTTCTTTATGAAAAATTGGTATAATGCTTCTAGAGAAACTAGGCTAGGTGACGAGGTGAACCCTTCTAACACAACTCATGTACTAGACATTGGGAACTGGATGGAAGTGCCCACTAAAGATATTGTTGTCAAGCTAAAGAGGAAGATCATCCATGATCCAGAAGAAGAGAGGAGTAGAAAATTTAAAGCACATCCAAACACCAAAGGTGCAATTGAAGCAAAGAGGCAAAGAAAGGGATTAGAAGAAACATGGATGAAGTGAGAAGAGGAGCAGAAGAAGGAAGAGAAACAAAAGAAGGGGAATAAAGGAAACATAAAGAAGAAAAATTAAGTAATGAAATACAAGATATACAAATAAGAAATGAAGAGTTGAGAAAGAGAAGAGAAGAGGAGACTAGGAGGAAAAAATAAGAAGAATATTTGTAGAAGCAGAAGGAAGAAGAAGAAAGGAGGAGACAGGAAAAGGATTTGCAGGCCCAATAGATGGATGATGAACAAGAGGAGGATGAAGAAGAAGAAAATATTATGTTGATTGCAAAACATACGAGCTATCAATCCCCACCTCTTGTTACTAACGGCCATCTCCCATTCAGTGAAATGGGAATAGTTCCTCCACCAGATGACAGGGACATTGACATTTCAAACTTTACCTTCTATCAACTGAAGAGAATAATAGTAAAGGAAAGAAGAAGGTATTTTCGAAATGACCCTCATTACCCTGTTTCCACCAACACAAAAGGGGTGATTGTGTCAAATACTAGGAAGAACCCAAGAGCAGTTGTAGTAACTAATGCAACCTTTGCAAAAGCCACTGAGGAGAACATTGATTTCTTGATGAGGGAAATGAAACATTGGTGAAGGAATTGGTTTCAAGAATGAAACACATTGATCATCTCATGTTTGAGAATCAGATATTGTCATCTACTAGTGCTAGCAGAAAGGAATTCAAAGTAGTAATACTTGAAGAAATCAAGTTGTTGGAAGACACTATGAAGAGGATATATGATGAGATGTTCACTCTTCATGAAGAAGTAGTGCTCTTACATGGAGTCTAGAAAGGATCACAAAAGATGGTGACGATACTAAATATATCTTACACAACCATAGATGTGATTCAGGATTGGGGAACCAAGTATCTGAATACATCTACAATGTTGATTAGAAAGAGCAGAAAGGATGCTAAAATATATAGGGAAGAAATCGTAGTGTTTTTACACATCTACGATAAAATCCATACTTATCTTACCAACACCATAACACCATATTCATGACTATATCATGGATTAGATGCTTGAGTAAGGATGCACAAGATACCTTCTATTGGCACATTTACAGAAGTAAAGGGTGAGAGAATTATCAAGCAAGAGATAGGATATTTCTTAAATAATATCAAATAGGTGACCACTTACTATGTGTTCAAGGTGACCAATGAATCTATTTTGCGGTATGTGACCGAGCTAACAAAGATAAAAACGAAGTTAATCACGTCGGTCAATAGCATTCAAACATTTCCAAAGCCATATATACAAATGTATTGAAGGGTAAAATCAGATACAATCTCGATGTACCATTGAAGGTTGAGTACATAGAAACATAGTAAAAATCTTGGCCCCAATGTCTTACTACATATTTACATGTTACTTTCACCAAGTTACAATTTCGATAAACTTTAGCATAATGTATTATTTTGTATTAAGGCTAATAACCACATTTTTTCATATTGTAATTTTGTATTTTGAAAATAATAAGAAAGTGTAAAATTTGTGAGTGCGATTCCAAGAGTTAGATAGGGGATATGAAGAGTCATTAGGTATCTCAAAGGTTAAAGAGCAGCTCAAAAGGAAAATGGAAGCTCAAGAGTCATGAGGAAGTTGAAGATTCACAAGGGGAGGTAAAAGGTAACCTCGCTTGCTACAAATAAACCCTCATAGCTCAAGAAAATGGCTTGGAATTTGGGAGAGATAGCCTTAGCTCCTATAGTTTAGCATAGGAGAGAAGATCATTCCTTGGAGAAGAAAATAGTGGCTTCATGTTCCACTATTGGGGTTAGTGTTTCATCATTGTAATTGTGTACTTGGAACATTCACTTAATCGTTAGAAGCTCTCAGAGCTATCACACTTTCATGTATATATCGTGAATGTTGTAAGACTTTGTGTTATATGTTTATGTTCCTACATGCTAAATAAAATGAACTATGTTGTTATATTTAGTAGATATATTTTTGAATGTGCGTTGTTATTTGATTTCATGATCCTTGTTAACTTGTTAACTATTTTGGAGGTTAACAAACGAGTCTTTCCTTTCTCTCACGTGTCTCTTTTGGGATAATACTATTACTTTTCTACTATAGGACCACTCTTTCTTTCCATTACATGGAAGTGACTTTTATGCATTGAAATTGGTATCTCACAAGGCTTACTCACTTGTTGGCCTAAAATTTATGTGCATGATCTCTTGTATTGTTTATTGTAGCCAAGGAATATCCTTAAGATCAACATATTGGTGGTTGGGCCCATATTCCAAATGTAGCTCCTATCCCAAATGGTGTGAGGTCTAATTGGGACTTCCTACCATGGAGACCCCCTTATTTTTGGTGACTTCTAGGACCATCAACACTACATTAGGCTGGAATGTTATATCCAGGCCTACATTACATCTGAGGCTTCAAAAGGTGTTTACCTTTGCTACCCTCAGATTCTTAGATATAGGTGTCATTTGAAAGTGATGTGACCCAATTTATATCTAAGCCACGAAGAAGTTGATCACCCTATACCTCCTCGACCTTGAATACCTAATGCAAGTTATCAATAAAAAATATGTCTAACCTTAAATATATCTGACCTTTATATGGAGTGAACCCTCATATACAAGCATCACTTGGGAATAAATTTGGCTCTAAATTAATATGGGCTATGAAGAAGTATTATACCCCCAAATCAATCCAGACTCAGATCTATGGATTTTGACTATGCATGAAAGTAAAGAAATGGGTTTCTTTTGTGTAGAGAATTGAATGTCAATTTGAAAAAGGGCTAGTTAAAGCTGAGACTATAACACATTGCATTCACAAATAAATTTGGGAAGTAGTGAGATGGAATTACATCATATTGAAACATCAAATTCTCCTTGGATTATTATTACAAAAAGGAAATCTCTCAAATATCTAAGTATTGACTAGTAAATAGGAAGGAATCCCTAATGCCAAAAGGAAGTGAATTCTAAAATAAAAGGGACAAGGCTCCAACACCAATTCATACATAATTTCATAAATTTACAAGGAGAACATTACCAAATCAAATTAAACCATACTGGTCTATTGTTAACCGGTTAAACTTATTCAAAGAAACATGATCCTAAATTAACGAAGAACACACAAATTCATAATTCAATCATAAAAATAATTTTGAACAACATAGTCTAGACTAATATGACACATCAAATTGGTTTTTATGTCAATCATAAGAACAATACTAAACAAAACAATTCAAGCTAGCTAAGCATAATGATAGACATACATGATGTCATACCATTCATAACATAGTGTTGAACATATACAATTGAAATATACTTATATGTGTGCTTATATGTGGTTGGAAACTAAATGAATGACTTCATCTCTAAACCAAACCATAGGCTAGCTATACTACAATTTTCTTACAGTTGACCACCCCCAATCCAGAACCAATGTCCAAGGAATGTTTTTCCATGGAATTCATACCAAATCTTTGGATAAACACTCAGGAGATGGAACCCATTGTATAGGTGGTTTATCAACTACCCTCTAGCAGTAAAAACTACAGTCACCCACTCTTCCTTTGAGTTCATTCATAGGGATTCACCTAAGGTTTGGATGGGTTATTGCTTAGTTAGGAGTTGGAATCCGCTGTTTAGGTGGTTTATTAATTGTATTTTCATAGAAATAACCACAAGGGTCTATATTAAATATTTCAAGTGGTTTTTCGGTACTCAACAAGCACCACAATGACCCAAAATTCCTTGTCAAGGTCATTTATCAATTATACAACAAGGACCATAGTGACCCATAATTCCCTGTAGAGGTGGTTTATCAACTATACAACAAGGACCACAATGACCCAATTCCCTCTCTAGGTGGTTTATCAACTATACAACAAACACCATAGTGATTCGGTCATCTATTGAGCCTCCCATTAACCTCACAGGCTTGGACAACATAGTTTGATGGCCTCAAAACGTAATTCATAGGACTTTCACCTAAAATTCATAGAGTTGTGACTCAAGGTCAAGTATCTAGGGTACTAGTATATAAATTTGATTTCGCAGACTCTATTTGCAATTCATATACCACTCCTCCTTTTACTACCACTACTCTATACTTTCCACACACTCCCCATAACTATTGAGAATCCATAGTGCCCACTACTTCCATCTTAGACCATTGTGAGACATGGTGAATGATATTTTCTTGTCTAAGGGTCTTTTGATACACTTTCAACTTGTTTCCATTAACCAAAAAAGATCCTTTCCCCATCATTTGTCTTGATTCTAACCAAGGCATAGTCAAAGACTTGATCAATATCGTATGGGCCCATCTAGTGTGTAGTGAACTTTCCTTTGAAAATTTTAAATATAAATAGAAAAGAAGAGACTAATCACTTTGTTTGAAGTTGTTTTTCTGGATAAATTTATTGTGCCATTTACTCCTTTTATGCTAGATGAGAGTTGTATGTTGAATAACCTCATGTAGCATCTCATCTAACTCATTCAATTGATCTATTGTTTTGTGTTGGGCTTATGATAAGCCAATTCCAAACCAAACTATAGTTCTAATTATTTTCACTTTAAAATTCTATTGGGAGGATAATTTGCTTTCTATACACAAACACATATGATGTAAATTGGATGGTATCCCTCCATGTGGTCCTATAGGCCCAAAGTGCCTCAGGGAGATGATATGCCCAATATTTATGACGAATTTATATGGTATTGGTCAAGATTGCTTCAAAAACCTTATTGGCTAATTCCATTTTCCCATTTGCTTGTGGATGGTACAAATAGGACTTGCAATGCTTAATATTGTCTTGATTGGTGATGTTCTATGCTAGTTTTGATGTATATTGTGTTCCTTGATATGTTACAATTTATTGTGGCACACAAAAAATGGGTAGGAATATTCTCAAATAGAAATTCAAAAATTGTTTCTTTAGTAACATGGAAAAGGGATTTAGCTTCTACCCATTTAGTTATGTAATCATTGAAAACTAAAATAAACCTCTTATCTCTAGACATTGGAGTAATTTGTCTTACAAAATCTAGAGCCCACTTTTCAAAAGGTTCGATGAGTACCTTTGGTTGAAGAGGCATATTCTTGATTTGAATTTGGTGACCCATTTTTTGATAACTATCACATCTTCAAACATATTCTCTAGCGTACCTAAAAAGAGTGCGCCAATAGTGTCTTGATCGAAGAGCCTTGTGTGTGGTTCTTTTGTCGGAAAAATCTCCTCCATAGAGTTCATCATGACATAATTTTAAGATATCAAACATTTAATATTCACATACACACTTTCTAATAATCATTTCCAGTCTCATATGGAAGAGATATCCTTCAATCCAAGAGTAGGATGCATGATCTCTAATGGTCCTTTGTTTTTCTTTAAGCGACAAATGTAATGCTAATTTTCTCGCAACCAAGTAATTTTCTATAGCTATGAAACAAGAAAAAATAGTGGACATAAAATAAAATGTTTGTTAGGAAAATAATAATTTACAAGAGTGTTTAATATTTTATTATGGAGCATGGAAAGGAAATTTGCTAGTAAATTAGTTTTCCCAGGCCTATCCAAAATAGTAGCATTAAACTCGTGCAGTAATAAAAGCCACCTAGTAACTCTGCCATTTGTTATTAGTTTATTCATTATATATTTTATGGAAAAGTGGTGGTAAGTATGCATAAAAGCCTCATACCCAGTGATGTAATGTTTGAATTTATTAATTGCATTTACAACTACTAAGAATTCTTTCTCTATGATTGTGTAATTCATCTAAGCAAGTGTTAGATTCTTACTAGCAAAATAACCAGAGTAAGAAAATTTCTTTTCCTATTGTCCTAAGGATGCTCCAAGGGTTTTATCTAAATCATTCATGGAAATATGAAATGGGAAAAACTAGTTAGGTCCCTTTAAAACAAGTGCCTTAGTGAGCTTATCTTTCAAGCCTTTAAAAGCAACTTGATAATGTTCATCCCAAACAAAATTAACATCTTTAGCAAGTAATTTAAATAGAGTAGTAGTTATTTTTGTGATGTTTTCTATAAATCTCCTATAAAGTATAACATGTCATAAACAAACTCTCACCTCCTTTGAAGATTTTGGAGCTGGTAATGTGAAAATTACTTCAATCTTTGTAGGTTCAACTTGTATTCCTAAATCAAATATATAGCTCCCAAGAATAGTCCATGTAGTTTGCATCATTCAACATTTTATATCACTCAAAGCAAGGTTAGTTTCATAGCACCTGATTAAAACCTTCTCAAGCTTATTTAAGGCTTCATGAATTGAGTCACCATACACAGAAAAGTCATCCATATAAATCTTAACATAGTCATGAATAAGAGCAGAAAACATGGCAAACAAAACTCTTTGAAAAGTAGTAGGAGAATTATATAACTTGAAGGGTAAGACCTGGTAAGCATAAGTTCCCCAGGGGCATGTGAAAGTAGTCTTTTCTTGGTATTTTGGAGTAATCTGTATTTGGTTCTATCCATTGAAAGCATCAAGAAATGAGAATTATTTCTTACCAAGCAAAATGTCCAAAATTTAGTTAATGGAATGAAGGGGAAACTAGTCTTTTATGTTATTTAATTCTCTATAATCCATGAAAATTTTCCACTTTCATTTATTTTTACAAACTATCACAAGGGTCAAAACCCATTGGCTATCTAAAATAGGGTAAATCAAATTGGCATCCAATATTTTTTGCAACTCCTCCTTTTGTTTTGGAGAATTTAGCATCTACGGATAAACACGAATTCGCTAGACAAGTAGATGTGCCTAGAACAACAGTTTAAAGTGTTTTAGACTTTTCCTATAAGAAATAGATAAGATAAGAAGATATAAGGCCTATCTATAGTTCCTCTTTCCTCTCATCTCCCTTGTATCGATTCTGTCGCTCCTTCCTGTACTTAATCTGCTTGAGAAGTACCTTGTAAACACAACAGAAGACAAAAATCGATCAAAGCATATGATCTATTGAATATAAGTGAAAGGAATCAAATACAGTTCACACATATAAGCATTATGAAACAATACAAACATATGGTAAAAAGTTTCAAACACTTTATTAGATAGAAGAAGGAATTACAACCATTGATGTCTGATTCAAAGCCATTCCTCTAGCTTGGATCCCATCCACATCACATCAAAATCATGACAAACTTGTAGCATCACAACACTTGCTTCAAAGCCAAATCTCACAGCAGAATTATCTCCTTACAATACAACATAGTCCAGCTCGTGATCACTTATATGAGTGGTCAATTTATAGGAGGATGAAGGAGGTTTTGTCATTAATGGTGGCATTGAATGGCCTTCCATACATAGAATTAGTTCCATGGAGGAAGGGATGAGAGGATAGGATGCACCTTAACACCTTCCTCATCCATTTTTGAGCTCATAGAAGTTTATAAGTCAGGGAAACTTCTAGATGACTCCAAAAGATAAGAAAATTCCCCAACACCTACGTGAATTTCACTCATTCTTGCCCAGCGTAGGTGAAAGGAAGTCTAAGTGCTTTGCATAGCACCTTGGTGGTGGCTGTCACTGCTCTGCAGCCCACCTTCATAAGGGCTTACTTGTGTTGGTCCCTCTAGAGGAAATTTCTGGATGTCTTCAAGTCATGAAACTGTCTGGGAAGGAGGCATTCAAAGGGGTGGCTTGTTTAGGTCACAAAACAACTAAAATTAGGGTTTGATGAGCCCTAAAACACTAATCTAAATGTTGGGATTTGATGTGCCCAAATGGATCTGTAATAGCTGCCCCATAAAGCATGAAGTCAGAAAAATACTAATGTCAAATAAAATGCTTTACGATGTGATGACGAGGTATCAAAGTGGAAGGTGGCTTGCATCAATTATAATACATATATCATGATATTTGATTTTACATGAATTGCTAATGGAAGGCATACCCATGCTCAACTTATAAACTTTCATTACATGTACATAAACAATGGTCTATAGATATAGATCCATGATCGGAATGACTATCAATGTAAAGCCATTTTACATATGATTTAGTACTCCTAAAATCGCAGCTTGGATGGATGAAACTAGATTTGGGGTCTTCAATCTCATTCAACCGTTTGCTCAAGTACGAGTCTAACCATGTGAATATGTGATCTGAATTCGAACATGGGAAGAAACCATCTGATTACCAGCCAATGATGTAAGTTGTTAACAAATGCGAGAGAAATCATCGATAATGATAATGATCCTCAAGGTACTTCAGTACATTCTGCATGGTATGAATGGATGATTTGATGTTGAACACCATACAAAGTCTTTCAGTCGAAGGCCATTGATGTATGCTTATCACTAGAAGCGAGAATCCTGCCATTGATGCATGCAAGCTTCAAGGTATTGAATGGGTGTTTCTAAGTCAACTTCTTGGATAAAGAGTTGATGTTGACAAGAAGCGACTCATTGCAGGAGAGCCTTGATGTATCCCACATCAATGACATGAAACGAGTGTAGTGATTTTAGAGATGGAATTTGACTAAAAACATAAGATTCAGGAATGGCAGTCATGAAAATGAAGGTTTATGGTATTGCAATGGATGCATTTTGACTGAATGACTTCTCTTGAACATGTCGGCGACACTAAAGTGAATTGGTAGCATTGACCCAAAACAAAGTGATGGATGGTATGATAGATCAACGGTGTGATAACCATCAAGCTAATAACCCAACCCAAATAGTCACAGTGATGGAGTGAAAGTGTCATGTTCAAGAGCGACCTGCTACCATAAAGTGGTTTTCCCCTTTTTCCCATTTTCCCCAGTCATTGCTGACCAGTACCTCTTTATTTTTATCAAGCTTGAGGAGGATAACATATGCTTGTTGTATAATTTAACCCTTTAGGTGAATCCATCACTATTTGATGTTTTAACGAGTCTAGCGAAGGTGAAACTTAGTCTTGTCTACATGGACAAGTTTGTCACTATGTTGATGTTTTAACGAGCTTAACGACAAACATAACTCAGTCCTTTTCATGTTTAGAGAGTTTGAAAAGGGACAAAAAGAAAACTCCACAATTCTTTTTTGTAAATTAATCTCTCAAGTCCAAAAAAGCGTAAAATGGTACAAGAGAGATATCAATTCCAATCTGTTAACGAGCTGGAAAGGACAAGTGCTCGACAATCTTTTCATATTTAGAGAGTCTGAAAAGAGCTTAAAGATAACTCCAAGGGGGTTCCTTTTTCTTTTTTAACAGAGCTCGAAAAAGAGATAAAAGTGTGCTCTGTGGTCAAAAGTGCAACTTACAATCGAGCACGTTGAATTCTGCAAATCAGTTGTAAAACCTGCTCAAAACATCACCAAATGGATTAAAAATATGTATTTCATAGGAAAAAATAGGTAAGAACTAATGTTTAATCGATTAATAAACATGAAATAAACATAAAACAAGTTTTTACCATGACATTTTACCATTTGGAACTTACCATCCAGTTTTTCACTCCGAGCTCAGTTTTTACCTCAAACTTCACCAGATGATTGCAAAAGATTCATTGGACCATTTCTCGAGCCGTCTAGACTAGGTAGGAACTAAACCTCTCTACTTTATTTTCAATTCATTCTTTTGTCATTTCATGCAAATTTTAGGGTTTTTTGGGGCCCCTGGGGTTACATTATTTTTTTCCCTAGGATCAGCGCAGGCTTTCACATCAAAAACTACGCTGAAGAGCACCCAAATAGAAGGCTAGATGCTTTGCAGTGCACTGTCTCTGTGCCTGGGCTACGCTGGGCAAGTTTACCAAGTTTGTTTTAGCTGTTAGCTCCAAAATTTGTCCTATTTTTTGCATGGAAAGGATCCTAATTTGGCTTATGATTGTGTTTCAGGTTTTCACCGGATCAGAATGTCGATTACATGGTGAGAAAGAGAGCATGAAGAACAAGACATGGTTTCCCTAAACAACCCGAGTACAGTTGAGGCCCTCAGAAATTGCAGGTTACTCAAATACTTTAAGTTGTCCGGAATGAGGCAACAAATATAACTACTATAGTTCCTTATTCATGCATAGGATCCGACATATCACACTTTTCACATTAGGGACAATATGGTCCTTATTACCATTAAGGATATTTACTTTCTTACCGGACTATCGAGGCGAGGTGCCCCCATATCACTTTTTGGATTTGCCCGTGGAGGTGAATCGGTGAGAGATTGCATCAGAGAGTTTTGTCAACCAAGTACACAACCTGGCAAGGACAAGAAAATAAATATTAGGGATGTAAGTGATTTTCCTTTAAGAATGATCCTCTTCACGATTGCAAAATTGGCTGGCAGTGTGACACTACATTTGGCGAATAGATCTTATATGCATTATGCACTGGAGTGTCTAGAGCCAAAAGTTTTCAACTAGTGTGAGGTTGTACTTTCGCTGTTGAAAGAACAAATGACTAAGGTAAAAAGTGGTAAGATGAAGAATTTATGCTATGGTTCGATCTTAATTGCTTTTACCTTAGAGAAAATCCCATTGATGCAACCACATCATGTATCACTGGGTGTGGCTGGTCCTAGAGATCCACACATGCAGAGGTGGGTTGAATTGATGGCTTGACATGTGGGTTAGTCAACAATCATTTTCTCCCCTGCATTTTTCAGCTAGCTTGAGTAACAACATGTTGTTATTGAGAAGCATCCATAATCATGGATGGATTATCATGGAGATCCAGATTTGATTCTACCAGTTGGAGCACAATGGGGTACTATGGGTAAGTTGTTTGCCCAAAGTGTTTTTTGATTTTTCAAGTTTCTACATGTTTTTTGTGTTTTTCAATGTTTCCAAGACTAAACTAAACTTGCTCTTATGCATACAGATGTGGGTATTGTTCGACCTGTGGTACCCCAACAGGTTGTAGGTGGGCTAGCGTAGAGAAACATCGGGAGAGCAATTCTCCGGGACTTGGATTTGGCCGAAACCTTAACAGAGTTACAGGATCACATAGAGGGATTAACCCTTGGTATTCTAGATATCTGGATCGAGGAGTTACCTATGATGCCGTAGCGCCACACTATTGGTGATCCTAACCATTGGGCTAGGCTTTTGCACATGATAGCATAGATTGTGACATGTTACCATGAGCACCACTATATCTACTTAGGATATGTTGTATGCATTTTTTGAGTTTTTGAGTCAGATGACCAAATATGTCTTGGGGACAAGTTTTGTAAAACATTTTAAAACACCTATCTATTTTACTTTCAGAGTTTTTAATGGTTATATGCAATCCTATTCCACTAATGATGTGAATTGAAAATATTGCTTTTACATGTGTTGCAAATGCCTATTTAACACATAATTCGCTAGAGAATTATTTAATGTGTTAAGATTTCTGGAAATGTGTTTATATTGAATGTGTTAAAAATGTCTTTCAAAAATATGAACTCATACGAAAAAATTGTTGGACTTCAGACAATATAAATGTTTGTTAGTTGTAGTACAACGAGTTGTGAGTCCAACCTAATGATGATTCAGCGAATGCCAAGTGAAATGGCATCAGAGAGTAGTTCAATCAATGTACTATACTCAATGATATGGTTTGTCAATAAATCGATACAAATCCCCTGAAAACTCACTAACTCACCACTTGGAGTGAAAATAGCCCATGATGCAAAAGAAAAATTCTATGTACTACGACTAGCACCATCAGCGTAACCAACAAAAGGTTCTGAAGGCTCTGACATCTGCAACAAA
Organism: Pinus taeda; assembly: GCA_000404065.3. Taxonomy (NCBI): domain Eukaryota; kingdom Viridiplantae; phylum Streptophyta; class Pinopsida; order Pinales; family Pinaceae; genus Pinus; species Pinus taeda. The sequence continues at coordinate 36,975 of APFE030599115.1, forward strand.
TGCAAAGATGATTACTAACCAGATAAAAATCTCTAAAATACATGCACACACACACACATGCAATGAAAGCATATATATACAGTGAGTTTTACTAGACTTAATCAAGCATAGTAACGTTTGAGGTACAACCTGTTTCGGGGCTACAACAATGGAATTCCATCATAATCTACTAAATCGTAGGCTTCTTTTACCAGAACACGCTTGACAACATAAGGACCCATCCACATTGGTTCGAATTTTCCTACTCCAAGTTTATCAGCTTCCTGATTGTAAAGCAAGACCAAGTCTCCTTCTGAGAAGATACGAGGCTTGACATTTCTATCATATTGTGCCTTAATACATTTCTTATGTGATTCATTAGCCAATGTGGCATCACGATGAGTTTCATTCAGATGGATTAATTCCAAGAAACGCGTTTCCTCTTCAGAAGTGTCGGGTAACAGGTCAATCACGAGTTTGAGCAATGAAATTTTTCATTGTATTGGTAAGATTGCTTCCAAATCATACACCAATTGAAAGGGTGTAAATCCAGTTCCATTTCTCACCGAGGTTCAATATGCCCACAAGGCAGAGTACAGGATTAAGTGCTAATTTCTTTTAGGAACCCCTATCATTCTTTGCAACGTCCGCTTCAGGACTTTATTGATGGCCTCAACTTGTCCATTCACTTGCAGGTAATATAGGGTAGAACTATCATGTGACAGTCCCAACTTAGCAGTCAGTTCAACCATCATGTGATTGCAAAAATGCAACCCATGATCTATAACTATGGCTTGTGGTACACCAAACCAGGCAACCACATGGTTAAAAAAGAAAAGCGCAGCTATTTCGCCACTGTTGTTCAATGTTCGCATCGCCTCGGCCCATTTTGTAAAATAGTCAACAACGACTATAATATACCCATGCCCCCCAGTTGAGGTGGGGTTACATGTCATAAAGTCAATGCCCCATTTGGCGAATGGACCAACAAAAATCACTGGATGTAGTGGTGTAGGTGGTAATCTGGTTTTTTGGTGATATGTCTGGCATGCATGACAAATTCTTATAGAAATAATACAATCTTTAAATATAGTTGGCTAGAAGTAACCAACATGAAGAATTCTTTGTGTGGTTGCATATCTAGATAAGTGTCCACCACAGGCACCTGAATGGCAATCATTCAATACTTTCTCGGCCTCCTCATCCGTGAAGCACCTCTGTGAAACCATATTGATACCACGACGGTAAAGTGTGTCACCAATGATCAGATAACCTTTGGCTTGGTAATGAATATGTCGTTGTTGCGAGCGAGAAGTATCTTGCCTGAAAGTTTGGGTTTGGAGATAAATCAGTAAAATAACTATCCATTTAGAGTATTTACCCCCGAGCAATTGATGTGACAAAATTTATGGCATAGGGTTGCAAGCTGAAATGACAGTTGTTTTCCGTAATAGGATATAGTGGTGAAATCGTTGAACAGCTGCCAAAGCTAGTTTTTCGACATAAGAGTACTTACTTTCTGTATCGTTGAGATTACGCTCAAGTAATAAATTGGATATTCAATCCCATTTTCTTCCTAGACTAAAACCATGCCAATGGTTATATCTGCAGCAACGAGATACGGGTAGTAGTCATTTTGGTAATTTGGAGAGTACATTAATGAATCTCTAATTAGGGTATCTTTAAGAGCGTTAAAGGAAGCTTGCGCAACCTGATCCCAATGAAAAGGTATCTCCTTTTTCAAAAGGCATGTAAAACCTTTAGCCATTTTAGCGTAATTAGGAATGAACCTCCTCAAAAAGTTGGCTTTCCCTTGGAGTCTCTATAACTGTAAAATATTTGAAGGTGGAGGCAAATCCAGAATTGCTTGAACCTTTAATGGATCTAGTCAAATCCCTTCTCGAGACACTGAAAATCCAAGCAAGTGACCAGAACCAACGCAAAACACACATTTGTGTGGATTGAGTCGAATCTTGTAGTGTCAGCACCGTAAAAATACAAGTGTTGCGGGTGATCAGTCCACTTTCGTGAATGAGCAGGTAAATCGTCAAGGTAAGATTGAACAATGTGCTTGATGTCATGGAAGGCATAATTCATTATGCTCTGAAATGTGGCCCTAGCATTCTTCAAACTGAATGGGAGTTTCTCCATGGACAAATAAAATTTGTTTTCGATTAGTCTTGTGGGCATATATTGATTTGATTGTAGCTCAAAAAACCATCCATTAATGAAAATATTTCGCATCTGGCACATTCATCAATAATTTGGTCTATAAAGGGAGTAGGATAATTGTCTTTTGGACATGCTTGATTTACATCCCTATAATCGACGTACACTTGTATTGTTCCTTATTTCTTCATGACAGGAACAATATTAGAAAGCCAGTTAGTAAGAGGAACAGGGTAAATGAAACTAGCCCGCAAAAGTTTTTCAACTTTTGCTTTAATTGTAGTGGTTTTCTTTGGATGAACAGGTCGAATATGCTATTGAACTGGCTTGACGTTAGGGTACATTTCGATTTCTTGTTCAACAATACTAAGGTCAATGCCTGACATCTCCTCGTAAGACCATGCAAAAATATCTCTAAATTCACGAAAGAGAGTATGGCAATTATCGAGTTCTGATGGAGAACAAGATTTGACGACATGAATATTCTCTACAATATTAGGCTTGGTTGAAATATTAATAGAAATCATTTCTTCAATATTTGACAAGTTTTGCTCAGATTTGATTGTGTTTATGAAAACTGAATTCGAGAGGAAATCAACGAATGATGGGTGGTTTAGTTCATTTGAATAATCTTCAATGTCATCTAGAAGATGGGAAAAATGATGATAATATTCCCATGGTTCCTCTCCTATCATCATTGGTTGGATGATTCCTTCATCCGTAGAATGTATATGTGAAAAAGGATATGAAGAGGTACCATATTCTAACAACCAATCTACTCATACAATTGTTGAGTGCGGTTTTGGGTTTGCCGCACAATCCTGAAAAATTGATTGCTATGATGATTCAATGGGGTTTAACGACATCACCCCAATATTACTATCAATTTCAACTTCATTGGTAATCCTCCTTAAATCATATGAGGTGGAAGAAATCATGTTGCAAGTCTCTGCTCTTGCCACTTCCCCCAAATCAGATGGTGATGGTAGGGCAAAAGTACCCATTAGGGAAGGATCTTTAAAGAGACCTAATCCAACACTTTGAAGTGACAACAGGGGTCCGTGTACCAACAGAATGCTTCCCGTAGCCTATGAAATATTGGCAAAGAAGGCTAGTTGATCAATGATTGTGATTCCACCCTTAAAAGGGAATGCAATAGTACGAAAGTACGTGGAAAGCACAACAACCATATCGTATACCCACAGCCTTCCTAGTAAAATGTTGTAATTAAGGGGTCTATCAACTACCTCAAATTCAACAGTAACTGTTTTGCCCCCTAGTTCGATTTGCAGGTTAGTCAAAAACCCACATGGAGTATATGTTCTTCCATCAAAAGCTTTCAACATGGTCAATGATCGTGACAACGTCAGTGAACCAAGTGTTTTCCAGTAGCTCATTGACATAATGCAAGTAGATGCCCCCTCATCAATAATAGTTTGGTGAACATTCTTATTGAGAGCTTTTACTTGAATTAGGAAAGCTAACTGTGCTGGTAACTGTGGTGTATATCCCGCAAGGTTAAAAACCACAAGATTAGAATCCGTAGGATCTTCCTGCCTAATGCTGACAGTAAAGCCTGCTTTTGGGAGGGACAATTTTGTAAGACCTCGAGTGTCGACATAGCAGAAGGTGATTAAAGAAGATCTTCCACTATGTTATAATTTTGAGTTTCTCGAGCCCAAGGGTTAAATATTGATTTGTGCCCAACTCCCTTTGGTGGTTTTATTGTCAATTTAGGTACAATGGGTGGAACATTTTCAGATGAAGTCGAAGTCAAAGATTAGGTTGATCAGTGGCCTGATTATTCGTCGATGACGATGGATTTCCATAATATTTATTTCTCGTTGACACCAAAACTTCATTTTGTGGCTTTGTGATGGATAACATGAGTACTTGGGATGTGGAAGCATGGTCTGTTGCAACCAAATGTGTCTCCAAGTTTGGAAACGGATCAATCAACATTGCCGATGTGTTTGAAGTCTTTAAAAGTTTAGAGAACTCAAAGTGGTGTGGACAATCTCTTGTAAAATGCTTATCATTACAGATCAGACATGGATAATGAGGTTTCCTTTCCAAAGTAGAGGAATCAGATGATTTCTCTAGAGGGGAATTATCTTGTTTCTTTCTTTTTCCCCTTTTTCTTGCTCCCTGGTTGATTTGGATTTTTTCCTTTGTTAGATGACATGACATTAATTTCGGAGGTAAGAGTATTTTCTAATGCATTGGTAGTTTTATTGGAAAGAGCAAGAGTTTGATCAGATGGTCTTCCTACTATTTGTACGCTCGAAGAGCCAATCACACCATCACCAGCATGAGAGTCCTTACTTGATTGTGGAGGAGGGGGAACAATGAAAGCTGGTCAAGGTGAATTGGGAATTTTATCATAAAGTGTGCCAAATTGTGTGTAAATCAAATCCAAGTATTGGGCATGAGCAATAACCTACTCTTCTATGAAAACTCCACCTTTTGCCACATGCTTGGTGATTGATGGCAATAAGGTTTTTATGAACCACTCAGCTAAAAGTTGAACGGGAACATATGTCTTAACCATTCGACGATGACGACGCCACTCATGAATATGATATGATACATGGGTAGTAGTAGTCTATTTAAAGTTGGTTAGGAGTTCTGTTCCAGTCTCATATCTGATGGGTAACTGGAAGTGGGTCAAAAACGTAGTGAAATTATTGAAAGAAGCTCTTGGTAACTCAATGTACCATTTAGCAACCGAACCAGTAAGTGTTCTTTGGAAAAGATGAAGTCCAACCGAATCATCATTTAAGGAGTTTTATGAACACCACAAATGAAAGGTCATGACATGATTTGATGGGTCTGCTCGAGGATTTATGTTAAATTTCGGAATGTAAGATTGGACCATCAGTGAGCCAATTTAAATCTGGTAATTCTAAATTTGCTACAAACGACAATTGTCGATTCAAGTCAGGTTGAGCATACCCGAGATATGATGGAATTTCCTAAGAAATAGGTCTTTGCATACCAACATAGGGCATTTGCATTTGATAACCTTGGTATGGTTGTTGTTGAACAAAACCTGCATAAGGTGGTTTTTGATAACTAGTTTGAATGTGTGATTTTCCATAACCTGCAAAGCCTTGTTGACCAGGACCTTGGTAAGCTTGATAGTGACCAAAACTAGGTTGAACCTGTGGAACAAGTCCAAACTGGGGTTGGAATTGCTGGAATTAGGGTTGTTGAAATTGAGGCTGCACAATTGTTGAATCAACTGCTGTTGTTGTTGGTACAACTGTTGTTGATTTAATGGTTGTTTCTATCCAACAATGAAAGGTTGGCTAGATTGTGATAAAATATACTACTGTAAGCTTGGGTCAGTCCAGATAAGGGTATACTAACTTGAGGTTGTTGCTAAACCTCGGAAACAAGTGGTTGTTGTATAGCAACTTGAGGGATTTGAACTTCTTGACCTGAAACCTATGACTGTAAGGTAGAAGGATCAATTTATATGGTTGAGATACAATAGTGTGAACTTGTGACTATGGTACATTAGTAACAATAGGTGTAGTAGGAAAAACTGACACAACTTGCAATGGTTGTGTTGGATACACAAGCCTAGGTTGAACTGGCACTGTTGGTTGCCATTAATAAACTCTAATTCCAGATTGACCTGAATACTACGGGATATTACCAATGGTCCTTCGGAATAAGGAGGATAAGGTGAATAAGCATATTGCTCTCCATATGGTGGCAATACAGTATTTAATGGATGCATAGGTCTTTTCTGACCAAATTTCCTAGCCTGATATTGATATGCAGGATCAAACTGTTGAGTTCCCATTAGAGAAGAACTAGGTAAAATTCCAGTTGAGGACATGGGTGATGACCATGGTGTAGAAGCAACCCTTGAGTGGGTTCCAGATAAAGATTTGTAACCAACAGGGACAGATGGTTCACCATACAAGTGTGACTTAGGTGTGGTAGAAAACATCAAGGAGGTTACAATAAAAGATTCTGTTGTAGCTGCATCAGATGATACAGTCTGAGATGTTGATAGTTGTTCAACCATAGCTAACTGACCCAAAAGTTGTCCTAAATATTCGACAGGTACTTGAAAATAAACAGGATCAAATGGAGCAATAAAATGAGTATGAGGATAAATATAAAGCCCAGCTCCAAAATGGAAAGGGGTTCCTGGTGTGAATCTTCTTCCAATTCTTCCTCTATAGCAATTAGACCTTGTGGAAGAACTTCACCATCAGGTCCATAAAATATTTCTGGTGTTGATAAAGTTGAAGTTTCAATAGTTACTGAAGTCTGAGGAGTAACCGGTTGATTTTCTTCCGGTAAAGTAACAACTTCTGAATGTTCAATTTCAAAGTCTGGATCTTTAGGTAAATGAACAATAGTTTCAGTAAGAGGTTCCTAAACAATTTCAGGTTCAGATGTAACTTTTATTTGAACTAGGATAGGTTCTGGATTAACTTCTAGTTGAAATAATTCAAATTCAGAAGTACTTTCTTGTTCAGCAACTTCAAGTTGAGGATCAACTTGTTGTTTAAAAACTTCAGTTACTGTTTCACTAGGATCAGTGCTAATGTCCTCAAGTAATTGTGAAACTTTGTCTTTAAAAATAGATGGGATAGAAATAGTTGGAGTAACTATAGTCTCAGTACTTATCGAAATGGATGATTCAGGTAATTCAAATGAAGAACTAGGAGTTCTTGATGTAGTAGACTCAGTTAAGTGAGACCGCTTTTTCCGAATAGGTGTCACTTCGGGTGGCAAAGGCGGTTTTCTCGCTATTCTCCATGAATGATGGGGTAAGGGTTGATGTTCCTCCATGATTACTGATTAATTTTATTATCAAAAAAAGAAGTAAACAAAAAGGGGTATACTAGGAAAAAGGTTTACCAAGCAACTGTGAACTGTAGAATACCTCTTGGTGAACCAAGAAGTATGGGTAGGTAATCTCCCCGAATGCTATGTTCGGTGTATCACAGTTTACAAGGTGGACGACTCAGTTACTTAAGGATGGATAGCAACCTAGAGTTGTCCTCCCATATATACCTGAAGTTACGTGGAGGCCCAATCCATATAAGCGTTGTCTAATGCAAAACCACACAGTGAGAGCATTCCCATATACTTTACGTATTGTAACACCACCCTATATACCCGAAGGTACATGGATGAGTTACAATATACTCACGTACGTGGAATGAGGTTTCACACTCATGACGTATTGCAGACAAGTTAGCGACAACTGCTTTGTTTTACGATGACGGGACACATCTCTAGCCTAGAACCACTCAATGTTCTTGTTAATGACAATGCTCCATTAGGTAAGTTGATGTTAATTTTAAGTTGATCTTTCTTAGGAATTTGCCTTTCAAGTTCACCACGTGATGTATTCTAAAGTTCCTAAGAATGTAACTATCATGATAAGCATTCTTTCCATTCAATTTAGCGATGAAAATCCTAGCTACTTGGGGATAGAGAAATTAGTTTTCTTTTGATCAAAGAGCAAAAGGCACAATCTAGATGCAATTTCCTTACACTATTCCTATGAGCACACACAAAATTTTTCAATGAAACATGCATGTATTTCTTTTCGATTCCCTTAATGTGAATATGAACAAAAAATAAATATGCACATACAATCAATCAATCTTTCATATGAACGAAGAATTTTACGATAGTTCAAATTCGAAGGAAGAGAAGACTTTACGACACTTTCTTTTGAATGGAGATTAATCAATTATATCCTAACTTTGACTTTTGATCGATAATAAAAAATAAAACATGAAGAAAAATTAATCAATCCTATCAAAGTTGGGCTAGCCTAGGAGATAAAAACTCATTTTCTGAGACATAACATTCATTGATCAATCAACAAATAGTCAAATAGAGAAAACTTGGCAAAATCTCTTTCCAAAGGTGTGAAACTGAACCTAGAAGGATTAGCGCAGCCTAGAGTGGGAGACAGTGCGCTTCAGAGCACTGTCCCTAAGCCAGGGGTGCTCTGCAGTGCACTGTGTCCCTCACAAGCCTGCACTCGTGATAGTGAGCCATTTCAAGAGGCAACTTGACACAGTATTGACCAATTTTCAATGTAAACAGTTGAATTACAATCTATGAACACAAATGAGGTTTACAAGGATGTCTTAGGAGGTGGATAAGCTACTAGGGAAGAGGATTATTTCCCAGTGGAGATGCCAATTTTTTTTGGAGAATTTAGCATCTATGAATAAACACTAATTCACTAGACAAGTAGTTGTGCCTAGAACAACAATTTAAAGTGTTTTATACTTTTCCTATAAGCAATAGATAAGATAAGAAGATAGAAGGCCTATCTGTAGTTCTGCTTTCCTCTCGTCTCCCTTGTATTGATTTGGTCATTCCTTCTCGTACTTAATCCACTTGAGAAGTACCCTGTAAACACAATAGAAGAAAAAAATCAATCAAAGCATATGATCTATTGAATATATAAGTGGAAGGAATCAGATACAATTCACACATATAAGCATTATGAAACTATACAAACATATGGGAAAAAGGTTCAAACACTTTATTAGATAGAAGAAGGAACTACAACCATTGATGTCTGATTCAAAGCCATTCCTCTAGGTTGGATCCCATCCACATCACATCAAAAGCATGACAAACTTGTAGCATCACAACACTTTCTTCAAAGCCAAATCTCATAGCAACATTATCTCCTTACAATTCAACATAGTCTAGCTCCTGATCACTTAGATGAGTGGTCAATTTATAGGAGGATGAAGGAGGTTTTGTCATTAATAGTGGCATTGAATGGATTTCCATACTTAGAATTAGTTCCATAGAGGAAGGGATGAGAAGATAGGATGCACCTTAACTCATTCCTCATCCATTTTCGAGCTCATAGGAGTTGATAAGTTAGGGAAACTTCTAGATGACTCCAAAAGATAAGAATATTCTGCAAACCCTATGTGAATTTCGCTCATTCTCGCCCAACACAGGTGAAAGGAAGCCTAAGTTCTCTATAGAACACCCTAGCAGTGGACTTAATTGCTCTACAATGCACCTTCATAAGGGCTTACCTACATTGGTCCCTCTAGAGGCAATTTCTGGATGTCTTCAAGTCATGAAACTGTCTGGGAAGGAGGCATTCAAAGGGGTGACTTGTTTAGGTCATGAAGCAACTAAAATTAGGGTTTGATGAGCCCTAAAACACTAGTCTGAATGGTGGGATTTGATGTGCATAAATGGTTCTGTAATAGCTTTACTATTTCATTAAATGATGGGTTCATTCATCTCTATGGCTATCTAATGGGGTGAGAATATTCCTGAGTATAAATGTGGTGTATGCATGTGTTGGGATGAATGTAATTCATATCATGATATTGTAGATTTTTACTATGTATATTCAACAACTTATGTGATATGCTAAAACACAAGACAATAATCTACTCTACTCTTTAGCAGACACCAAAATTGGTCGATGAAAACAATAAGCAAAAAAGGAAGAATATAGATCGCACATAACACAATATTTATTTGGGGAAAGTAACTACTAAAAACATTGACTATCTATATTGCATTAACTAGAATATCTCAGAAGAAAATACAACGCATGTTCAACCCCAAACAATTCCTACACAAGTATAATATTACTCGCTGCCTCACAAGCCAACTCAAGGCAACACTTAGCCAATTCTATTGCCTTCTAAGATCCTACTTCATTGCATTATCCCTATGGGAATTAACCCATATTTAATTAGGAAATCTTCATAAAAAACTACACAATCCATCCATAAACCTCAACTAATTGCATGCACCATTCGTACAACTCAGAAAATTATACCACTGATAGTACACTATCCCTGAACTCTAATCTCAACTAAGTCTTCCTTTGAACTGACATGCATGAGTTATTTATGAGTGAATTTAAGCTAACTGGTGTGGTATTAAGGATGCAATGGTGCCCATCCCCACTACTAGACCTCCTACTAGTTCCTCCAATAGTTAGAACTAGTTTAACTGACTATAACTCAATTAGACTAAGTTATCTAATTACAACTCAAAATAAATCAACCTGGGTGCCTAAAATTTAGGGATCGCTCTACATGACTATAGATAGACTTCCAACTCAAATTTCCTAAGTCGATTAAGTCAATTTAACTTAGTTAATTATTACAAGTTGGTATGAGAATAGAATTTCAAATTAATTCATAATTTAATTCAAGGACAAATTAAATTGAAATTTCTTGTTTCTATTTTAAACACTCCCTCTCAACAATGAAGGGATTATCTGCTACCCTGATCCCGCCTCTGTGAAAATCGAATTTCATCTTGACAAGGCCTTTGTCAAAATATCTACATCCCTCTCCTTTGTGGGAATGTACTCCAACAACATAATTCTCCTTTGCACACAATCTCGAAGATGATGATACCAGATATCAATATTCTTGAATCGATAATGAAAAATTAGATCTCAAAGAGTTTGATACAACTCTGATTGTCACAGTAAATAAAAGTTGGATCCATCTATTGACCAAACAAACCAACAAGAATAGCCTCATAACTTACTTGACTAGCATCCATGTACTTTGCATCTGCTAAACTGAGTGCAATTGATCTTTGTTTCCCGTTCATACCAAGAAAAAAGTGTTGACCCAATATTGAAGGCCCCACTTGATGTTCTCTTTCTTTCGGATGGAATCCCTACCCAATTTTCATCTGTGAAGCCTTGAATCTTCACTCCCTCTGTCCATCTATACCATAAACCACACTGAGTAGTGACTTTGAGGTATATCAACACATGTTTGATTGCCTTTCAATACAAATTGGTTAGATTAACCATCGCTTTACCAAATACATGCATCAACCCACTAACTACTTGTAAATAGTAGCCTCCACTACTTCACTGGAAGTAGCATCCTCCTCCCTCCAGTTACCTGTTAGAGGAGTCTCCATGGCTTTACTGCTCTTTATGTGCATTCTCCTAAGTATCTCATTGGCATACTTTCCCTGAGAGACAAATAGTTCCTCATCACCTTTCCATAATTTCGTCCCTAGAAAGTAGTTGATGAGCCCCAAGTCCTTCATTTCAAACTCTCTTGCAAGATCCTCTTCGCAAGACTTTATAAACTTATCATCTCCTACCAGAATCAAATCGTTGACATATAAAATAATTATCAACAATTTACCTTCAACAACAATATGGTATAGCTTCACATCTGCTTCACTTTTTCTGAATCCCAACCTAGTGAAATAGCCATCGATCTTGGTGTACCAAGCACGAGGTGCTTGTTTCATCCCATATAACGCTCATTTGCATAGACAAATATGTGACTCTTTGTTGAAGGTCTCAAAATCCTCAAGATGCTCAATATACACCTCTTCCTCAATCATGTCATTGAGGAATGTTGTCTTTACATCCATATAATGTATCTTCCATACCATCTGCACTGACAATGCAAAAATGGAACTGATTGATGAGTACCTTGCAACATGAGGAAAAGTATTGTTAGGGTCCTATAATAATAGGATTCATAATTTTGAATTGTCTATGATTATTCTTGTAATATTGTACATACTTTTGTTTTCTACCAAATGTTTTCCTATATTAAAAAAAAAAATGTAAAGAGGGTGAGTCCTAAAAGAAAAATCAAAGGACTAAAAGAAAAGGATCAAAAAGAAAATAAAATATGAACCCCACCAAAAAGAGATTAAAATAGATTCTGAAAGTGATGCAAATTCAAATTCCACTACTTTTTACTTTGCTTTGGAAAAATAAGATTGTGTGAAGCTTGTCAAAAATGCCACAATCCATGATGGTCAAATAGTTTAATCTTGATTCATTCATGCTTTAAATTTCATGTTGATAGATAGAGAATGAAGATCCAGCCAAACTATTTAACCTTGGTGGATCAGTAGTTAGGTAGAGAATAATAATGAGCTCATCAATTTAATCTAAGCCCTTGGAAGTTATAAGGTTAGAATTAGATAGTTTGCTTATCAAAGAAAAATAAATCAAGGGTCAGCAAGCTCAAATGCACCCAATAAATGAAGAGAAAATGATGGGGTAAATAAAGGGTAGGTACAAGAGGTTTTGGAGTGCACAAGATTGCAAGGTCAAATGCACCTTCATTATGCTTAATCCTATGTTTCATGTGCATGAGGAACTGTCAAAGGAAAGAGGACATTCACAAAAATTGTGTAATACTTTGGGTATTTACCCTAAACAAGTTCTATATGATTTTAGGCCTAAATACTAAAGTTCATTCACTAATTTCCCCTCATTTCACTCAAACCCTTACATATCTAATTTTCCCTCCATTACCCTTTCATTACTTTTCATTCACTAATTTCCCCTTCTTGATTCCAAAGGACCCTTCCCTTTCACTTCCTCTCATTTTAACACATTCCCATTGTAAAAACCCTTTCCCTTCATTTTAACCCTGTTTCCCCTTGATTTTACACTTTTCCCTACACATTACCCTTTAAAAATCATTTTCCCCTTATTAATTTCCTTTTCCTTTAAAAAACCACTAGACCCACCTATAGTCCCTCTTTATGTATATTAACCCCCCACTGTATAAATCCCCGACCCTCACTAAACCTTTGAAAATTTGTAACCCGCTACATTATTTATCCCCGGGCCCCGCCAACCACACCCCAACTCCACCCTTGCAACTCTGTCATGTGATAGCCATCCAATCAAACACTCCTAGATCCGACGGCGCATATCCATGTCACGCGCTCCCATCGTCTGATTGTTAAAATCCCAAAAGCACGCTAGATTCATGGTTTTTACTGAGTGCTCTTTTGCTACGTGGCATCCCCACGTTATATCGCATTCTCTAAGAAAATACCACCTTTCACTCAAAAGCAGTGTGATATGCCACAAAACCGCCTCCCCGTGTAGGATGAAATTGCCCACTATTCATACTTTAATCTAGCACCCAAACGTTTACCATTGTTGGATAAAAGCCAAAAAACCGCCCTTTTACTCTTTTTGTCATTATTTCGTTGCAAACAACCTCTACAGATCAATTCTGAACCTCGAAGCTCTGCTCAACCATTTTAACCTCACCTGCAACTAGAAGACGTAGCAGACTTCAAGTTTCAAGCAACACATAGGCAATTGAAGTCTCAAAAATCTCTGTTGCTATCACAAAACCCTGACCACACACCAAAACTCTGGTTTTCAGGTATTCTTGAATAAAACATGAATGACCTTCTACCTAAGCTTTGCATAGTAATTATAAAAGGTTAATTAATTATATTAATTAAAAACCTTACCAAACTAAAGAAACCTACTGTGCATCTGAAAAAATCCTTTTCTCCAAACTATATTCACCCTTCCCTCTATTCCAAAAGTCCCGAGATTACTTCTTAAGCCAGATAAACAATAATTCAATAGAACAAACCAAATTATGTATTCCTAGAGCACTCTAAATGAGAAACCCCTACAAGCCCCTCACCTGGATGTTGACCACCTCCCATTAGCTAATAAAGACTTCCAAATTAAAGACACATTTTCCCCTAACCATCTATTGAAACTCCACTGCTGGAGTAAAGACAAATTCCTGAACCAAAATGATGACATTCATCTATGGGAATCCAATTTTCCCAAATAATTGTTCGCTTAGCTATACCAGTTCCTTGAAATCATCCATCTATGCTAAAACTGTTATATCCCAAGCCAAACAGCCATAGTCTCTCCTAACCAACAGATATTGTTTACAATCACTGTAGAGTCAATAAACCAAATGCTGCAGATCCATCCAAACCCAAATGAAACCCCATTTTCCATTGAATACCTACTTGAAGTCTATTTGAAGCTGGACCTTCCCAAGAGGACCCAAATCTTTCAGACCTTCATCCTAGAAGAGTCTCATACCCCTACAGACAGTCCCCCGTACTTTGCTACCATTTTCTCTAAGAGGGCTATACAAATTGTGACCATGCTCTCTTTTATTCTAGGATACACCACATATGAGCATGCAGATGAGCCTATTCCTGCTTTCCTCTCTATTTTTTTCCCAAGCAAGCCTCCAACTGCAATTTGCAATTTTGCCTAGTTCTTGGCAGACAAAATCCATGATCAATTGATCATATTGCCAAATGAAAGAGTATTCAAATACTCTTCAGTATTATTCCACATGTTCTTATATTTTTAATCAGATAAGTTTCTAGTCAATATCCAGAAGCTGGACACTAAGGGCCATCTCGGATCAGTCATCTTTTGGACACCCTTAAGCCAAAAGTATTCCATTGTTTTCAGTTACAAAGAGTTCATTGATTCCTTTGTGCATCCAATTGTAAATATGCTAACTAGTAGCAATCAACCCAGGATCAATGATGAGATAAAAATAGTTTTGTAGTTGTCTAAGAACAATAGAATAGCAGATTGGTATCTATACTAGAACCACACTGAAATTAGAATATATGGATGCCATATCACTCCCTATAAGCCGCCCAAATATTTTCCCATGAGGATATTTACATTAGAATATATCAGGCAGATTATAAACTCAGATGATGTGAATTTCCTATAAGTTAGGAAGAAAACACAGTTCAAGGTAAAAAAAAACTAGCATGATCCTTTTATCTGTAATAATAGGGAGGCTAGAGAAGAAGTAGAGAAGTGTTTACAAGAAATGAAGTTCAGTAGCAGTTTTAAATGGTAGTATGACCCTTTAGGAGTCATATACAAACTAAGGCTCAAATTCAAATTAAGCCCTTTTATGCATGAGTCCAGGGTAGACATTGAAAAATATGCCAACCAGTTAGAATGGTTGGAAAATATCTTGATAGATATGGAGAAACAGATGGATACTAGTTCTATTCTGCATACTCCAACCCTGTAGGACAAAAGTACAAAGAGGACCAGGGAAGAAGGTTCTTGTTCAAGCATAGATACAACACATGATATATTTGAAATCATGTATAGGAAGAAGCCCAAGCTAAATCATGTCAATGAGCAAGAAGAACAAGCAGAGAAAGTTGGGACAGTTGAGACACTTCAAATCATTAATCGAGAAACAATGGTCAGAGAAAATACAACTTCATTAGTTGTAGAGGAAACTCATCAAACTTCCACCTCTAATACCCAAAGCATTTAAAAACAACTTAGCATAGAGGTTTCTTCATCAAGCAAACTAGTAGATAAGGAAATGGACATAAAGGAGAAGTACAAAGAGATCAACTTAAGGAATGAGGCATTAAAGGCTAAAACATATGCCTAAATTTCAAATAGACTCCTAGCAATTAGAATACGTTGATGTTAGCTTTTGACAATAAAATTGGTAAAATGCAAATGACCTTTTTGCAGCCTACAGTCCAGCAGCCTCAATCATCAACAGACTACAGGAAAATAGAATTTGAAGTTCTGGCTAGGGATTTTCACCCTATTGATCAAATTGAATTTCATAAGTAGGTAGGAGAAATGATCTACTCAACGATGACCAACAAGGCCATGAGTGTTCAGAAACTTCAAAATTCTCTAGACAACGCCAGAATAGAGTTTAAACTAGAGAAAGCATCATCACAAGCAAAGGACAATAGAATCAAGTCACTAGAAGACTTGGTTATTGAGATTGGATATAATCCAAATGACTTCAAGGTTTCATTAAAGCTCATAAAGAAGAAAAATGAAGACATTGTTGCACTGAAGAAACAACTGAAGTTGCCTCCTTCTGAAAATCCACAGACCAAGGAGGTTCTAGAGAGACAAAGCCAGAAATATGAAATGATGGACCTCATTCTCCAACTAAATTCTTAATTAAAAGAAATGGAGAATGAATTGGACAATTTAATACAGCTAAAACAAGCCAACATTGAGACAACCACTGCCACTGCTATTCCTATAGTTACTATACCAATTCCTTCAACTTTGGCAGCTTCATTGGCCCCAACAACTCGACTAGCTACAACACTTCTAGCTGCAACAACAACTACATCAACAATAAGTTCAACAACAACAACACCTCATCCTAGTGATGAAGCAGTTAAACTGGACAAAGCCATGGAGGATATGTCCATCTAGACCACTAAAATAAATAGACTTAAGGAATAAATCAAAAGTCTAGAGGATGAGAAGAAATTGGCTCAAATTATGCATAAGAATGAAGTTCAGAAGACAAATAGGTTGAATGAAAAGATTGGGAAGTTGGAAAAAGAATTAACACTGAAAGAGCCACTATCCCAAATAAAACAACTTTTATGGGCCAATATCATTAACTCAGTCATGATATTGGCCATCTATACAAGTGATGTTTGAACAAAATGATTTATTCAAAGAGTTTGGTGAAGCAATTCAAAGGGTGAAGGTCGAACTTGGAAACATGCCAGAAGAAGCCTCTAGAATAATCGAGCTCCTTAACTCGAAGAATAAATCTGAATTGAAGGAGTTTGGAATAGCTGACATAACTGGCACTATACTAGAGGTCAAGAAGGTAATCACCAAGAGGAGCTTGATGATTTAGCTTAAGGACAAATGCCAAATAGTGGAGCTAGCTATAGGCAGGTTCATGGTCAAATTTGATGCTTGGAGGCAGAAATGTCTACCTAATCCACTAGTAACTAATGACAGGTTAATGCCACATGAAGACTATGACAAGAGAATCAGAGAAGTAGAAAAGGAGCAAGCCAATAGTTCCTCCACGAAAGGCATGCCTACAGGAAAGGTTCTTTACCGGACTTTTGAGAACCTCTTTTACCTCTAGCATGAGTTAAAACATCTTTTTGTAAACATGCCAACCTTTGCAAAATATACAGAAGTTGATGAAGTCTATAGAAGAATGGTAAATATCAAATTACCAGATACAAAGACTTGGGAAATTTTTAATGATTTACTATAAAAAAAATGCAAGGTAAACAATGAATACAAAGCAGTGGAAGTAAAACAACATATTAGCTAGGTCAAAGAGTATCATATGAAAAGCGTTAGTCAAAAGGCAAAGTAAAAGAATAGTCAGCGTAGAGCAACAACAAAGGAGAGAAATTAGCAAAAGATCAAAGTATAAACTAGAAACATCAGTAAAAGAAGGGATAGCTAGCCTTTTAGTTTCTTAGGTGTCTTTATCTTCTTTCATGAAGATATTTATTTTCCTTGAATAATTCCTAAAACAGTTTAGGATATTTTGTAACTATTTTTTGTATAAATACTTCATAATTCGAAGTATAAAGTGTGGTTTGCTAAAAATTTCTATAGTTACTTTGATCTGAAAACCTGAGTTTATTGTAAACATTTTCAAGTTACCAAACTGGACTGAGTAATAAAGACATTGCATTACAGGATTCATGTGTTGGGCTACTTCAGTGAAGTATCTTTCATTTGTTGAATTGTTTTCTACTTAAGTTTTTCACATACATACATGTTTTCAAATTTAAATGAAATAAATGGAATTTTACTTCAGAATTTGTTTAAGTACACTTTGTCTTGAACAATTATTCATTTTTATATTTTCTTCCGATATCTAGAGTAGGGAATTCTTCAATTCTCCCTAGTTTCGATTGACCTCTTTCATTTCCTTCATTATCTGGTTTGAGGAATCCTTGACTGCTCCTTGACCTCGAGTGAAAAACCACTTCACCATCCAGCCTAAAAGATTTGAAATTACTCAACTACCTTGCCCTATGAACACTATATTTATAACTTGATTCAATCTTGTTTTCTTGACAATTTGGAATCCATGGCCCAATGGTAAAAATACATTTATCTATCCATATAAATGAGTGATTCTACCACCAAACCAAAACCCAATCAAGCTTACATAACTAGCCTAAAATCAATTAACTCAACAAAGTTAAATCATTAAGAGAGAGCCCTCTCTGAGCGTTAGGAAGGCTAGATCCTGATCTCAAAATTAGGTTTGTGGTTACATCTATTATTTCTTTCATGATAACCCTAGGGAAATTTTAGAGTGATAACATAATGGTGACCATACTGGGGAACGAGTCCTCAATTCAATAAACCTTAAAGGAAATCCTAAATCTCATATTTGCACCTTAGGGCCATTTAGGGTTGTAAAAGATTTCATTAAAAAATAATAAAAATTCTGGCTTCCAAAAGAACATACTATACCAGGGCACATCTAGATCCAAACCCTTCTATAATTATTGATAATCTAGACAAAGTCATGAGAAAAAAAAAATAAAGTAGAAAGCGAAGAAAGCATTAGTTAGCTAACCAAAGAAAATTCACTTCCTAAAGAGTTATCAAACATAGAGGATCTTCAATTTGATTTGTCATTTGAGCATTCATTGTTTTGTACCAAATATGAAGCTTCAGTTCATGATATTGTAATAGACCTTGCTGTTATTCAATTTATTGAATCTGTAACATCCCTCCCTTAATAATAAAT
>APFE030599115.1:83768-124303 GCA_000404065.3 Pinus taeda
CGGGATAAGTTTCACTCAAAAGATGTTTCAGAGCAATCAAAGATGAATTTTGGAAAACTGAGAGAGGTTTTTGTCCAAATCATTCCAAAGAAGAAAATCCTCCCTCACGTTTTACACAGGTATCATGGTTTTAGAGAAATGTCAAAAATATCGTTGCCTCAAGAGAATTGAATGCACCTCTAAAGTGACCTTGGGAAAATCACGATTTCTCCTAGCATGGGAGGTCCAAATGACAAATGGCTTTTAGTTTTGGATTTTTCATGAAGAAATACACCTTTTCAGCCATTTCCGAAGCATTTCATTGAGATCTGGATGGTCAAAATGTCCAAAAACATCATGAAAACCACCTTGCTGCCACCTTTTCCAACTACAGGAAGTACCTATGGGAGAATTCAGTTTTGAGGGGGGAAATGAGCTCCAAATTGGAAAATTCCACTTGGGTTGGAAATTAGAAATCTAGGGCTTTCAAAAGAGCTATCATGGGCTTAATTTGGATGTCAGGACATACCCAAAAAACAGTATCAAATGTGCGCTACGCATAGGGATTAGGGGCGCTACGGATAGAGGTTTTTGGTCAATTTTTTACTTTCCAGCTCAGAATTTCGGCCAGTCATGACCAGTTTCACCTCTTGATGTGATTTTTCATTCCTCTTGATGTAATTAATGAAACCTTATGCTATTTTAGACTCAATTTTACCTATTCTAGATGATTCATTCACAAAATAGCAAAAATTTAATGAATGAATCAGTTTCTTAGCATATAGGGGTTAGTTCTTTGACTACCTAGTTTTCAGTTCCTTGTTTAGAATTGGTTGAAACTGCTCCTAGAAGGAGGATCTGGACCACTAGAGGTTATGGAATGGGTTGGCTTGGTCTATATTATGTAAATTTTCAGTCAGTAGCAAGGGTTGGACTCTTGGGAGAGTTTTGAGACTATATTGTACATATTTTACCAGCATTTTTGGCAAAGGAAAGACCAGGGTTTTGCAGCACTATTTGGGATCCATGTGGATTTATGTCTTGATGGTGTGTTTCTCTCAGTACTTGTAAGTTGTGTATGTGCATCATTATCTCTATTGAATCTTCTCTTATTAAGCAAATGAAGTGTTAAGGTAGAATCAATGAAATTGCTATGCTCTGCCTTTAAATTTGTTTAATATTCTATGTTTTCTTCAGTTTAAGGAGAATCCTTTAGACCCCTTGCTCTCCTTAGCCTCTCACCGGTCTGATCAATCCATAACACATGCTTTAAGGCATCAAAACAATTGCTCATCTTGCCCTAAGTGGACCTCTGCAAAAACTGTGCCTTATCCCCGCACCCAAAATTGCCTTTCCCTTGATTTCAACAAAATCATAAAAAAATCAATCCTAAACTCTTTGTAGTTAATACCTAGCCTAAAATCAGTCATCGATTCGGTCATCTCGAGCCCTTTCGATTACCTTTTGCCAAGTTTGACCTGGAGAGAGCCCTCTCCTGTCCTCGTAGGGCTAGCTACGAGGCTGAGTGTGGTTTGATGTGGCCTTGAGTCTTGCCTTATTTCAGCCTAAGGCAGATTTGAGTGCTAACAGAATCCATCAAATTTCTCTTTTTCTTCCTTCACATTTGTGGCCAAACTTGAGGATCATAACAACATGGTCAAGAGCTTAAAGCAAAGGTTGCAGAATTTGTAGGATATTATGCTCAGGGAGGGAATCCTTCATTCTCATTGATCCAATAATTTGAGTATTCTCACTTGATTGGTACCTTGGAGCATTCAATCTTGAATATTCGTTATTTTAGGAAAAAATCACGGTCTTTTGTTTTTGGATCCTCTTGTTTCCTTCTACAAACTTTGGTGGAATTGTGTTTGTGCTTAGTAGGTATATTTTCTCTTTTTACTTGTTTAAGAACCCAAATCAATCTGCTTCTACAATATCATGCTAGATGTCCAAAATTGTGACATTGATAACATTCTACATTGAACTTGAATAATGGAGAAACTGAACCGTAATGGCCATTTTGAATTCTATCTTGTCTACTTGCAAGTTTCATTCTAGTGTTTTGATGACAACTTTTGCGGTATGCTCTACAATATCTAGATTTATGACCAAAATTAGTTCAAGAACAACAATAACTAGAGAAACCCTGATATACCTGGATGAGGAGAATTCTCTTGATTATTTTTTGTTCTTCCTTGGAGGAGCATCATACCTTCATTGATCCTTATTGTTGCTTGCATTGAAATTATCTTCATAGCTTCTTAGTGAAGTGTTCATCCAAATTCACCTTTCTTGTTTTCACTAGGATGAGAGCTTTGAAGAATATGGATCTTAGGTTTTACCTTGATTTTGTTTTTAGGACTTTCGTCACCTTTGCATGAAGTCTCACTTATATAGATAAGTCCTGATTTGTCAAATGGTGACCTTTGGAAGCAGAGGATGTTATCTAGTACTTGATAACTTTTCAAGTTCTTATTGAGCTAGTCCATTTCCTTTCTCACGGAAAAATCTCTTCTTAAAATTTCTCACAAAATTCTTATTTCTTTATTAGCTGGATCTTCATGACTTCTTCTACCCTCTTTGCTTCTTTTAGCTGAAATTTTAGGGAGTTGAATTATTTTTCATGTCTCTTTTTTTGTTGATGCAATTTTTCTTCAAGCTTGCTAAATTGCTTGGTTTTGTCTTTTACTAGGAGCCTTAAGAGAATGACTTGTTCATTTGAATGGTCAAGGTCTTGATTCTTCTCTTCAAGCTCTTTATTTTCTTTTGTTAATCTAATTATTTCTTTTAGTGAAACCATTAGTTCTGCTTCAAGGTTTACTTTGGCCTTCACTTCACTGTCTTTTTCATCCTCATTAATTTTGTTGTGCTCATCCATATCCTTTTATCCATTTTCCTCCTTGTGCTCATGTTCCTCTAGTCCTAGTATAGTAGGCACAAGGCTAGATTCTCCATAAAGTTTTTGTAGTTTTTTCCAAAGTCTTTTAGCTGAAGAACATTGACCCACCTTTCCTTTTACAAGATTTGATAGAGTACTTAAGATTCCATTCATTTCTTTTGTATCATGCTCCTTGGATTCCTCTGCCACTATGCTTCTGGTAACCATTGATTTCCAGACCTCATATCCTAGAGCCATAAAATAGAACTGCATTCTTTTGCTCCAAGGTACATAGTTAATTCCATTAAACATGGGAGATTTTCCAACCTGAATGAATTATGATTTCATGACTGAAGAACATATAAATTTAGAGGGTTTGGAGGCCTTCCTCCTTGATTTCTCCATTTGTGTACTTAGGATATACCTTCAAAATTTTAGGTTGTGCTCGAAGGAACTAGCTCTAATACCAATTGTTGGAAATAATGGGGGGCGTGAATCAATAATTTTTTTACAATTCTTATAATATACCAGTTAAGATTGCTAGTTAATGAAAACACAAGATGTAGAACAAGAAGAATAATTTTATTAATGAAAACAATCAGGACTTAATTCATCTTATATAAAATCTCAAGCTCCAACTTGTACAACAAATACTTTAATTCCTTCAAGGCTCTAACCTTGAATGAGGACTTTAATCCTCAAATGTAAACCTAGGCCCCAACCTAGTTTCAACGAGGCTCCAACCTCTTCTGAGGACTCCAACCTTAAGAATCAATCCAGGCTCCAAACTAGTTTCTTACAAGGCTCCAACCTTATGTGAGGACTCCAATCCTCTAGGGATCCAACCCTGTCAATTTACTTCAATCCTTCAAGGTATCTTCAATGTTGCCTCAATTATTCCAAAAGATTGTTTTAAAACACTTGAAATATCTCTTCAAAAATACTCCAACAATGCTTCAAAGGATGTCTCCAATACTACTCCAAACAATGCTTACATATTTCTCCAAGATCTACTTCAACACTTGCTTCTAGGGCTTCTACAAATGGCCTCCAAGATACTTAAAAGCCTAGTTCATTTCAAGCAACTCTAGCAAGGCTTCAAGATTCATTGAAAATGTCTCCAAGTCTCTTCATGTTTACACAAGGGATACTTCAAATGTCTTCAATTATTTTTATAGTATCAACTCCATGTATAGAAAATGATTTCTGCTCCAACAAGAGACCTATATCAGCTCAACAAATCTTCAAGGTATACATAACAATTCTTCTAGAAGATGCTCCAACAAGAGTTTAATGTCTCTATAGCAAATCTTATTTAACATTGTCTTCACGTTAGTACAAAAGATCCTCCAATGATGGCTTCAAGGTCTTCAAATCTCAACTCCAAGCGATCTTTAATTTTCTTCAAAAATACCCTTAAACATCTACTCCAAAAATGTCTTTGATCTACTCACAAGAGGAAAAATTGTAGTATGCTTATTGGTTGAATAGGTTTGTTCATGAGAGTTTAGGTCTTCTAAAAGACCAAGTGAGCTCCTAGAGGAGTGATACAATAAGATCAAACCCTTCTCCTTTCCAATTAAAGGTTTGTTCTGAGGTCTAGACTATGTGGTGTTAAGCATTGTTTGTCTCACGACAAAGCCACAAAAGGTTTCAATTCTGAGCTAAAGATGGGCTGAAATTATAGCGAATAAGAGGGAAGAGATCAAATCAATATAGATAGAAGAGTGTTCCTTTTTAATATCCAAGTTATGTCTTAGTTGTTTAGTTGAATATGCTCCAAAATGACTGAGTTTGATCCAAGATAAAACCATAAAAGCCACATAAAATAACCAAAAATTCCATTGAATAAACTTGTCTTCTTCTCCTCTTCTGCTCCTTGGTTTGTGAACCTTCTTTTCACTTGACTTATATCTAAGTTCCTTGTTTTTTGCTTGATCAAGTGTTAGGTCCCTATAATACTAGTGTATTCCCCCATTATTATTGTCATTTTATCCCTTATTGTTATTTTTGTGCCCATGTTGTCCCCATATTGTTATTAGTGTGCCCCATAGAATCTCACTATTGTTATTGTTGTGCCCTTACATTTTACTATTATGTTGACTCTGATTATATTGTGACCCCTTAGACTTCTATATATAGAAAGGAGGTTTTATCATTGGAATCATCCAAGAACTTTTCATTTATGTAATGTAAAGGATGTTTCCCCCTCAAAGAGGCTAATTTTGAAGTCGTTGTTCTATCTCTTCTTCTATTTTGTGAGCTGGTTGCATAACATTTGGTATCAGAGCTTTTGATTCTAGAGTTTCGCTGCTTCAAACAGGCCCTCGTGGAATTTTCGCTATAACATTTTTTCTACGAAGTTTCAAAATCTAAAAAAAAAACCCACATGAGATGAAACTGTGATGAACATCTGGTCTTAATTTCAGATCTCGTCTCACTGTATTTTTAAAGATATGATCCAACGAATTTAGGGTTTTTGCAGGCTCCTAAATTCCATCTCAAACAGATGACCTTGGGAAAATTGTCATAACTTTCTCTCTAAGCATCAGATTCAAATTTCGTAAAAAATGAAAAATAGTATGGACTTTAGTTCTTTTGGTATCATTTTAAGGTCTGAAGGTCGAAACAATGACATGGAACACTACATATAATGTTTCTCTACTAAAACAGTCTATAATCGGGTCATTGTGGGATATTGGGCATAACGATTTCTTAGAAAATCTAATCTCAATCAGAATTGCAGGGTTGGAAATAGGACTTAGATGGCTAGCAAAAGATGAAATTTCAAACCTTGGAGATCTAAAATTACAGAGATAAAACATATTCAATATCAAGCTCCTACAAAGAGAAAAAAAAGGTGTGTATTTTTTTAAGATTTGTGATAGTTTTTTTTGAAAAAATAATTTGAAGTGATTCAAATGGAATAGTGAAGCATAATAGTCATTAATTGATGCCCCAAAGAAAGAAAATGGAAACACCTAGTAAGAAACCTAAAATTTCTACTACGAAGCATGAAGAAGAAGAAGAAATGCAACATGATATATCAACATTACGAGATAAAGTGCAACAATTTTCGCTCTCACAAAGAATAACCAAAAACAAAATGGAAGCTAAGATGGATGGTTTGAAGAATAACTTAAAAACAAACATGGATGGATTGAATAATGGCATGAAAGATAATATGGATGACATGAAAGATAATATGGAATATTTTTAGAATGGTTTAAAAGCAGACATGGAAGGTTTCAAGGAAGATTTGACAAGGTTGCTACAAGAAATGCTTCCTAATGGCGAAAAGGTATTAGATAAAACTTATGATGAGAAAAAAATAAATTTTAATCATGATTTCATAGACTCTAACATTGGATCAAATACCCAGCATGTTCCAAAGATCAATATGAAGAAGTTTGATGGCAAGGATCCTGTAACATGGATACTCCAGATGGAGCAATATGTCAATCTCTGTAATGTGAAAAACACACAAAAGTTACGCATTACAACTTTGTATTTGGAACCCAATTAGTTTGTATGGTATCGATGACTTTTCTCTCATAAAAAAAGTGTCATTTGGTCAAATTTATGGAAGAAATGATGGCAAGGATACAAAGAGTAACACCTTCTTTAGTGAATTGATAAATCTCAAACAAAAGGGTTCAATGGTGGAGCACATTGAGGACTTCCAAAAATTAAATATAAGGCTAAATGATATTCCAAAGGAACATAGGATTTATGTGTTCATAGGGACTTTAAACGATAACATCCACCATGAGGTTCACCTTTGGTAACCTAATTCATTGTAAAAGGCACTCAAGTTGGTAAAAAAAATTGAAAGCAAAATTATGGCAACAAGGAAGCTTACCTCTCACAACTATAAAGATGGAAGTGTTGTTTCCACTAGCCTTCCACAACCTACAAGGTTGACACGACAACAATTGTAAGAAAAAAGATAAAAAGGGCTTTGTTATAGTTGTGAAGAGGAGGAAAAAAAAGGAACAAGATACATCAAAAGAAGATGATATACACTAGGAACTAACCCTAGAGAAAGAAGAAATGAATTCGACCATATCTTGTAATGCCTTGGTAGGAATTACCATTCCTCAAACTCTTAAGATAGAAGAACATATAAAAGCGAAAAAGGTAATAGTGTTGATTTATTCAAGTAGTAACCATAATTTTATTCATTTTAAGATAGCCAAGGAATTGAATTGCTTCCTATATCCAACACTAGAGTGTCAAGTGATGGTTGCAAATGGAGGAACCATAAATTGATCTAGAAAGTTGCATAATATCAATTTATCTGTCGGAGAATATGTATTGAATTGTCTAATGCTTTCCATTCCAATGGATGGTTTTGAAGTTGTAATAGGAGTCCAATGGCTAAAATATTTGGGCACAATAGCGTTTAATTTTCAAGTTCAACATTACTTGAAGTTTTTTTGGGAAGGAAAGGAAGTTGAATTTAGGGGTATCACAGGGAAAACGGGAAATATAATCAGCTCTAACGGCATGAAAAAGATTCTAAAGAAATAACAACAGGGCATAATTGCACAATTATGTTCACTAGAGGTTCCCACATCGAAATCATATATTTCTCCAAGTCCCCAAAAAGTCTTGGACAATCATTCCAAGGTATTTGAGACTCCCAAATGCCTCCCATCTATTCATGATCATGACCATGCTATTCATTTGATTCCAAGAAGTGTTCCTCCAAACATTAGGCCTTACAGATATCCTTATGCCCAAAATAGTGAAATTGAACATATGGCTGCAGAAATGCTAAAGGCTAGTATAATTCAACCTAGTCAAAGTTCTTTCTCTGCTCCAGTAGTATTGGTGCACAAGAAGGATGGACCATGATGCATGTGTCCGGATTATAGGGAGATCAACAAGCTCACTATTAAATATAAATTTCTCATTCCATTCATTGATGAATTATTGGATGAATTACACAGAGCAATTTACTTCACCAAGTTGTATCTTTGTTCAGGATATCAACAAATCATAATGAAGACTGAAGACATTGTAAAAAAAGCATTTAGAACTCATGAGGGTCATTATGAATTGCTTGTCATGCCTTTTGGCCTTACCAATGCACCTTGTACATTTAATGGTTTGATGAATTCCATTTTCAAACCCCTCCTTAGAAACTTTGTGTTAGTATTTTTTGATGATATACTAATCTACAGCAAGTCTTGGAAGGATCATGTTCAACATGTTGATAGGGTGCTCAAACTACTGGATGAGAAACAACTATATGCAAAAACCTCCAAATGTTTCTTTGGAGTATAGGAGGTGGAATATCTGGGTCATATTGTATCTCATGAAGGTGTTAAGGTAGACCCTAGTAAAATTAAAGCCATTAAGGAATGGAAAATTCCTACATCCATAAAGCATCTGCGAGGATTTCCCGAGTTCACAAGGTATTATCGCAACTTTGTTAAGAATTATGGGAGAATATCAACACCTCTAACAACATTATTGAAGAAAGATGCATTTTCTTGGACTTCAAAAGCAACAATGGTCTTTGAACATCTTAAAGAGGAAATGTGCCAAGCACCAATATTAGCTACGCTAGACTTCACAAAAACCTTTATTGTGGAATGTGATGCCTCAGGAAATGGAATTGGCGTTGTTTCAATGCAGTAAGGAAGACACATTGCTTTTGAAAGTCGTCCAATCAAAGGAAAGTATTTACAAAAAGTTATTTATGAGAAGGAAATTTTGGCAATACTACATGCAGTTAAGAAATGGCGACCTTACCTAATGGGAAGATAGTTCAAGGTAAAAACGGAGTGTGATTGCCTTAAATAATTTTTAGAACAAATATTATCTTCTGAAGAGCAACAAAAATGGCTCACAAATATTTTGGCTTATGACTTTGAAATCGTCTACAAAAAAGAGAAGAAAAATGTTGTTGCAGATGTACTCTCAAGAAATGATGAGGATGTGGAAGCATTGCTTTGTGCCATTTCTATTATCCAACTAGATTGGATAAACGAAGCGAGGGATGAATGGAAGAATGACGAAGAACTGTGGGCACACATTCAAAAGTTGCAGCAATATCCTAATACATCTAACACATTTAGCTGGAAAAATGATTTGTTATGGTACAAAGATTGCTTATACCTCTGTAATAATTCCCAACTCAAATAAAATATTATTCTGGAATTGCACACTTCTCCATTAGGATGGCACTCAAAATTTTTGAAAACCTACCATAGGGTTAAGAATAATTTTTTTTGGAATGGCCTTAAATATGATATTCAAAAGTTTGTGGTGGAATGTTTGGTTTGCCAACAAAATTAAGTTGAAACAATTAATACCTCAACTCCATTACAACCTTTATCCATTCCAAGTAAACGTTGGGAGGAGGTTTCAATGGATTGTATCATAGGTCTACCCAATTCCGAAGGAAAGCATGTCATCATGGTGGTAGTTGATAGACTTACCAAGTATGCACACTTTTGTGCATTATCTCATCCATTCAAAGTCAGTACAGTTGTTGCTACATTTATGGAAACAATACAAAAGCTACATGGTAACCCAAAGATTATTGTAAACGACAGAGATGCCATTTTAACTAGAAATTTTTGGACGGAATTATTTTCTTATCTGGGTACTCAGTTAGCTCATAGCTTATCTTATCATCCCCAATTTGATGGAAAAACTAAGATAGTGAACAAATGTTTGGAAGGATATATTCATTGGTTTGTAACTGATAGAAAAACACAATGGTTCAAGTAGTTGCCTCTAGTTGAATGATGGTATAACACATCCTTCCATACTGCAGCAAAAATAACTCTTTTTATGGTACTTTATGGATATCATCCACCGTCCATCACATCATCTTTAAGAGAAAATTTTAAGGTTCAATTAGTGGAAGATCACATCAATCATCAACAACAAGTTCTTCAACTCTTAAAGGATAACCTCACTTTGCTGCATAAAAGAATTAAACAATAGGAAGATCAACATTGTAGTGAAAGAAGTTTTGATGTAAGTGACTGGGTATTTCTATGACTACAACCATACAAACAAATGTCCCTCAAGAAAACTAAGAAGTTTGATAAATTATCACCAAAATATTATGGTCTATAGAAGGTGTTGTAAAATATTGGTACTATGGCATACAAATTGGAGCTTCCTGCATCTTCCCAAGTGCACCTATTTTTCCATGTTTCATGCTCAAAGAAGGTTATAGGTGACAATCTCTCAGTTCAAAAAATATTGCCAGAACTTAACGAGGAAGGAAAAATCATATTGGAACCTGAAGTAGACATAGAAACAAGAACTTAATAGCTACGAAATCGATCAATTTCAGAGTATCTCATCAAGTGGAAGAACTTACCCACTAAATATTCCAAATTGGAGGATGATAATTTTATACAGAAGCATCCATAACTACTCAAGCTTTGAGGACAACAATTTTTTGAAGGAGAGGGGAATGTTAGGTCCCTATAATACTATTATATTCCCCCATTATTATTGCCATTGTAGCCCTTATTGTTATTGTTGTGCCCATTTTGTCCCCATATTTTTATTATTGTGCCCTATAGAAGGCCAATATTGTTATTGTTGTACCCTTACATTATTATTTTTATGCCTGCTCTGATTATATTGTGACCCCTTAGGCTCCTATATATAGAAACGAGGTTTTTTCATTTGAATCATCCAAGAATGGTTCATTTATGTAATATAAAGGAGGTTTCCCCCTCGAACTGGCTAATGTTGAAGTCGTTGATCTATATCTTCTTGTATTTTGTGAGATGGTGTTAGATCTTTCTTGAGGGAAAAATAGGCCTTATTTATACATGTTCAACTTTTGACCCATCATGTCATTTTAGAGCCAACCTGTGTTATTAATTAAGGCCAACTTGTACTCAACAAAGTCATTTTGTTGAGAACATATTTTAGCTACCATTAAACATGTTTGCATCCATTTCTTTCACATATGAATCAACCTTGCTTTACACTCAATGTTTTGTTGAAGACTTCTATGAAGGTATTTTAAATTGTTCTTTTTCATATCTTAATTTATCGATCTATTTCTTTAGAAATTCAAATATTTTATCCATGACATCATTTAGAAAAAAACCTACATCTACCATAATTCTCAAGGATCCATAAGATTCTTTCATTATACCTCCTTAGTTGTAGAATTATATAAGGGTATTATAAGTAACAACATATGGAGTAAGACCACTCTCAATCATTCTTCTAAAAATGTTTCCTACATCATTTAATTGGTCTTAAACACCTCAATAGTTTGTTATTCATATATTTTGATTTCTTTTGTGTAAATGTCAAGTACCACAACACTGTCAAGGTTTAAGGTTAGTCTCTTGAGGGTCAAAAGAGAGTTGTACAACAACATTACTAGTTTCAATCATTGCTTTGTGTTAGGGCTTCTTCTACATATTTTGTTTGTTGTTCCTTTATGGAAGCAGATCTATATCTCTTACGAAACTTTTCCATAATTTCTTCATAGAACTTCATGCTCAGTCATCTTGGCTTGACATCAATGACAAATATCTCAACATTTCCATTAATTTTTTCTTACTATTTTTACTCTTTTACTTTTTTGATAAAATAGTTTCCTTTTTTATTTATTATGAACTCCACTTTATTATTTATTATTTTATTTATTAATTGATTTTTATTCTCACTATTATTATTATTATTATTATATTCTTTTATCAATTTGATAATATGTGGAATTAAATACTCCCCTCTTCAATGAACTTCATCCCAAAGTTAGGTTTAATCATATGACTTTTAAGTTATTTATTTATTCATTTCTTCTCTCCTATCCAACACCCACTATAGTAACTAATATAAGGGCCACCCAAGCAACCACAACAAACATTCAAAGTTACATCACAATGTTGGGGGAAAGCGTGAGTGCTCTCAAGCTCTTCTTTCCCAAATTCATAACTAAATTTAAAGCCCCATCAATCTATACCAAAGCCCCAAGGCTAAAACCTCATATGACCAAAGGTAGGCATCCATTTTGGTACTCATGTACCACAGGAATCTCAAAAGGTTGACCCAAACTCCCTCCATATATCCTACTAGGTATAGCCCCAATCATCAAATTCCAACACACAACTCTATCCCACTTCTAGAATTCGGTATTATAACTCCAATATTAGGCATGCGTACTTCTCAAAATGGTCTCATGTCCTATTAGCTCTGCTATACAAAGCTGATTTTTCAAGGTCAAGGACAAGCTTGGTCTGCTTGGTTGTGCTCAAAAGAAAGCTCACATTTGTCATTTTCTCCTTTTTCCTTTACCCCACTCATTCTCCCTTCGCCTCCATTTCCTCTATTTTTTCAAAAAACCAAACAAAACCCCTTTACTTTAAGCCTCGAGTACAAAAGTCTAAATCTGCCATAGGACCACAATCATATGACTTTGTGCTTTTATAAACCTATCGCCTCATCTCAATTGTTGATCTTCCCTGCTGATCCAACAGTTCCCATCGCACCCAATATAGCAACCTACACGCTCTTTTCCCAACTAACTGATCACCTTCGAAGAGATCTGATGGCATTCGCTATCCCAGCGCCCGTAACCCAATCGAACGTTAGTGCACGTTGAGAGCGGTTTCTCTCTCTCATCCATTGCTACGTGTTGATTGTTGAGTGGAATCACACGTCCTCATCATTTTACTGCTTTATGCCTAAAAGTGGTGCAATCAATACCGTTTACCGCCTAACCTATCCGCCCCGCCCAATAACTACTACGGAGCTCCACCACCCAATCACGGTTTGATCAATCCGCTACCAATCCAATGGCCCAAAATCTACACGCTCCCACCTCGTCTGATAGACTCCGACGAGCAATCTCTGCCATCTATTCTCCCTATCCGATAGTCATCCTTCCCTATTATCTTGACCGTCTATTCACCCATGCACTCCACATCCTTTGACCACTCCATTTGTCTGAAGGAAGAAGGCAACCAGCCTACCAGTAACAGTAACAGTAAAGCCTTAACAACTACATTTAACAGAAGCCATGTCCAGACGCGAAAAGGATAGGCACGACCCTGTAACTGAATTTATCAATTATGGAACTTCACTGGACGAGCACTCCAACTACCTAAGAGGATAGCACAACACCTGAAAGGATCAAATTCACCCACTACAGCAAGCAAACACAATTAGAGACTCCATCAGGCAGTTAAATGCAGTTCGTGGTCAATTATGACCCCCCCATACCTAAATGGCTAAGTGCCCTTGTAATGTAATATCTATAAATACCTAGAAGAAAGATGTAATCAGGGTTGATGGTCAATTTTTTGATGTCAGGTTCAACTTCTGGAGACTGTGGATATTTTTCCACTCGCAGCATCTCATCTTCATTTTCGGCTAATACAAGCTTCTTTTGCTGTTAACTGCCCACTTTCCATTTTCACTCTATTCTAAGTTGTGCCTGATATGTTGTATTCTTGATCTTTAAGGTTTAGTGCTAGAAAGTTGTTATCCTATCTATGTGTTAGATTGTTGAATGTATCATTGAATAGGTTACCATGTTTCTTTCTATCTAGTGCCAGAGATCTGTCATCCTGTCTGTGCATTAGTAGATTAGATCTATAGGTTTATTACCTGGTTGCAGCTAGCCATCACATGGTATTGTGCATCTACTGGTGTGGTCAGTATTCTCCATATTCAACCAATCTCTAAATTGTAAGTAGTTGGTGGTCTAAAGCCTTGTAGTCTAGGGGTGTTCACACATGTCTGGAGTGAAACAAAGTAGAAGTGGTTATCTTGCTTGGACAAACATCATTCCTTCCATTCATCCATAGCAACAATAAGTTGAATTTATATGTTACCAGGTATCTCTGAGCTACAACCTAAGAAAGTTTCTTGGAATCCTAACATAATTGGCGCCATTGCCGAGGAGAGGAGATTTAAGCTCAGCTTCCCTGGGAGAACGACACAGATCCATCTTTGATGATAAAAAAAGTCTAGACACATTATTGGTTGCAATCATCTATCTGGCGACTCTCCTGGAGGACCAACCTTTGGCGACTCCACATCACATTTCTAGCTCAGTTTGTGAGGCATACTCGGAGAAATCCTTAGAAATCACCAGCTGACCTAGTGCCTGACCCTGAGAATATTGTCAAGCAAAGAAAAACATCACAGAAAGGAGCATCAGGATCAGGTAAGCCTAAACAATATTATGTATCTCTACAAGAGAGGCTTGTAGCTGAGCATGCTCATGTTGAAAATATAGAGGCTAGCACTATTAGTGAAGAAATATTTCCAGAGATTCATAGAGCTCCTTGGTCTAAAGAAAACCTCCCCTATAGTCCATTAGTTTCCTTCTACCCTGTCATTCATTTCTCAGCCTTCTGTCATCCAAACGATTAGTACCCTTCCATCCATCCTAGTCATGGTAGGCCCACAAGCACCTACCAAAATGGAAAGAATCATAGCTGCTAGGTATGGACCCCTAGTTTTGTTTGTTCCTTTGAATGCCATGCATGTAGTTGAATATCATAAATACATGCCTAAGTTCACTGGTACAGAGGGAGTAACAACTAAAGAACACCTTGAGTCCTTTTATAGCTACACTGATAACCTAGATATCAATGAAGATGATGTGTGGATGAAGGTATTTGTACAAAGCCTTGATGGAGAGGCTAGAAAATGGTTCAGAGAGCTGACCCCTAGGTCTATAGCAGACATTGAAGCATTAGATGATGTGTTTTTAAAGCATTGAGGAGATAAGAAATACCTGCTATAGTACCACACTGAGTTTGGAAACCTCAAGAGGGAAAATGCAGAATCATTGTCTGATTTTAATAAAAGATTCAATCGTATGTATAGTAAGATACCAGCTGAAGTAAAGCCTATCCCCACCTCTGCCAAACTCACTTATGCTAATGCTTTGATTTTGATTTTTGCGTGCTACTAAGAGAAAGAAGATGTGCCACTCTAGTTGAAATGCAAGATGCAACCCTAGAGGTGGAATCCAATATCATGGCTGCAGAGAAACTCAAAGGTCATGCTGATAGAAGGAGGTAGAGAAGTGAGGCTTCTTCTTCCTCTGCTTCATCTTCAGAGCCTAAAATAGATAAAATGACTAAAATGATTGAGTCATTAGCTGCTGAAATATCCAAACTGAAGGTTGAGCAAAACATTGGGAAAGCGAGGCTCCCAAACACATTTTCCCCTAGAAATCCTAATCCATTCAGAAGGGAAAATGATCAATTGCAAATCATTCAGAGGGGTAAAGAAGCCAGCGAAGAACAAAGGGTTAAGACTTCTTTCCAGAATGTAGTCATGGGGGAAGAACAGTTAGATGATGAGGATGAGATTCACTACATGGAAGACAAGGGCAGTGCTGCCTTTTTGACATTAGTTGCTTATGAAGAATCATTACTCCAAGACCAGACCAATCAAGAGTGGGAAACAAAAGTTGTGCTACAAGTTGAAGACCAACAAAGATATAATTTAAGGTCAAGAACGAGCAACGTCAGAGAGAATCCTACCTAAAGAGTTGTTGTCCCCATAGAGCAACAGACCAGAAACAAAAAAGACCAGAAGCTGACCCTTTCATCCTCAAAGCACCAGCTCAAGAGTTAAGAGGTCCTGACAAGTCCCCTTCCTCTTTCAGTTTTGAATCAGAAGTCGAGAAACTTAAAATATCTGTGCCTTTGATTGAACTTGTAAAGAGTGAGGTTTTTAGAAAGCCTATCCTAGATGCCCTTGAGTTGAATGCCACATAAGCCTCCACTGAATATGTGAATTTACAATATGATAAACCTGTAGTTGTGCTTAGCCCCATGATTGAACCTGCTGATGACACTTCCCCATCATTTTATGTCTCCTTGACCATTCATGATAAAATCCTCCACAACTGTCTATTGGACACAGGAGCCAGCCATAATCTGATGCCTAAAGTTGTCATGGAAAACTTAGGCCTTGATATCACTAGACTATATCATGATTTATTCTCCTTTGATTCAAAGAAGGTGAAATGTTTGGGGTTGATCAAAGATTTAGCCATCACACTAAATCAGTTGCCCATGAAGAGCATGATGATGGACATTATGGTAGCAGATGTTCCCCCTAAGTTTGGCATGTTGCTATCCAGAGGGTGGATTAAAAGACTGGGTAGAACATTACAAAATGACTTATCTTATGCCATTGTACCAGTTTTGGGGGGAGAAAGAAGAAGACTATACAGAGAAGCTCAGTTGGGCTATATTATTAGTGATGAGAAGAATCCCACTAATCATCCCATTTACACTGTGGACACTGACTTTGGGGCATGTATTCTCCAAATTGAAGAATCTCATAAGGCCCCAGTGCAGCTCAGGGAATCAGTTGATCAGGCCATGGAAGAGGAAGGGACATAAGCTTGGGATATGTTCTTTGATGCAGCCTGTTCAAAAGAAACTGCAGTAACAGGAGTGGCGTTGGTATCTCAAACTGACTTTTCAGGTCACCAACAATATCGCAGAGTATGAGGCCCTAATATTGGGTTTGAACACTCCCAAAGACAGAGGAATCAAAAACATAAAGGTGTTTGGAGATGTTGATCTCATTGTTCAGCAAGTGAACAAAACATTCCAGGCAAGGCACCCAAGGCTGAAAGCATATAGAGATGAGGTATGGAGACTCAAAGAATCTTTTGATAGTTTTTATATCTCATATATCCCTAGAATCAAAAATCAGCTTGTTGATTCCCTTGCTGTGTTTGCTAGCATGTTCATCCCTCCCATGCCCCCTAAGTTGGCCTATGAATTCCAGATAAAATATAGACATTCCTTGCCTGATAATGTCCAGCATTGGAAAGTCTTTGAGGATGATGATGAAGTAAATATTTTTCTGCAAGTCATTGATGATTTCTCTAAAATGAAAATTGATCAAGAGAATGAAGCCTTGGAGGAGAATCCCCAACCCCAACTAAAGAACAGAATTGGCCATGACAACATTGTTCAGTTGCCTAGAAATTATATACCTAAAGGGCTAGTGCCTCTTGAGAAGCTCTTTGACCAAAATGACGTGCCTTATAAGGCTGCCCAAAAAGAAGATTAGTCTACAGTCCATAGGCATAACATAGGGAGTCCAGATCATCCAAAATATATAAGTCTATCCACACATTTATCTAATGCCCAAAGTTCTGAGTATTGCACCCTGATGAAGTAGTTTGTTGATGTCTTTTCCTGGGAATATATTGACCTTAAGACTTATGACAAGAAGATCATCAAGCATAAGATACCCTTGGAGAAAGACACCATCCCTTTCAAGTAGAAGCTAAGACCCATAAATCCTTTGCTCCTCCCTCTCATTGAAAAAGAAATCAAGAATTTGTTGGCTGCCAAAATCATAGTTCCTCTGAGATATTCAAAGTGGGTAGCCAACCTAGTAGTGGTGAGGAAGAAGAGTGGAGAAATCAGGATGTGCGTTGATTTCAGTAACCTGAACAAGTGTTCCAAAAAAGATAATTATCCTCTTCCCAAGATGGAGCATTTGCTGCAGAAAGTCTCAGGAGCCAAAGTCATGTCTTTCTTGGATGGATTTTCAGGGTATAACCATGTTGTTGTACACCCATATGATCAAGAAAAGATAGCATTCACCACTCCTTGGGGCACTTTTATGTATTCCAAGATGCCTTTTGGGTTGATGAATGCTGGAGCCACCTTTTAGAGAGCTATGGATATAGCATTTGTAGGAGAGAAGCATAAGTTTGTCCTTGTCTACCTAGATGATATAACATTATACTCTAGCAGCCATCAAGACCATTTACAACATTTAAAAAAAGTGTTTCTAAAGTGTAGAAAGTTTGTAATATCAGTCAATCCTAACAAGTCATGGTTTTCTTTAGAAGAGGGCAAGTTGTTAGGACATATTGTTTTTGCTGCAGGTGTTAAAATTGACCTAGAAAGAGTAAAAGAAATACAGACCTTGTCTGTCCCAAGAACAAAAAGGACATCCAATCCTTTCTGGGAAAAATAAATTTTGTAAGGAGATTTATTCCTAATTTTACAAAACTGGCGAAACATATCACCTCCATGCTGAAAAAGGAATTAGAAATCAAATGGACCGATGCAGCAAGAAGATCTTTTGAAGCCATCAAGAGAGCCATTATGGAAGCTCCCACTTTGATCAACCCAGATTATAGCAAGGAGTTCCATATATTTTCATTTGCCTCAGGTGACACACTTGCAGTAGTTTTATTGCAAAAATGTGATGAGGGTTTAGAGCATCTAGTGGCATTTTTCAAAAAATCATTAAGGGATGTTGAACTGAGGTATGATATCATCAAAAAATAGGCCTATACTCTTATCAAATCCATCAAAGCTTTCAGAATATACATTCTAC
This sequence comes from Pinus taeda, assembly GCA_000404065.3. Taxonomy (NCBI): domain Eukaryota; kingdom Viridiplantae; phylum Streptophyta; class Pinopsida; order Pinales; family Pinaceae; genus Pinus; species Pinus taeda. Next base: position 101,971 of record APFE030599115.1, read on the forward strand.
ACTCCAAGGTAATTACATATGTGCCCTCTGCTTTAGTAAAGGATTTCCTAACACAGCCAGATGTTGATGGAAGAAGGGCTAAATGGATTGCTAAGCTTATTGAATTATCATAGAACTGAATTCCACCAAGTTTGTCACAGGTCAAGCCCTTGCCAAACTCATGACTGAAGAAAATTGTAGGATGTTGGACATGAATTGGATAAGTGCAATTTTAGAAGAGGGACAAACATAAGAAATAGCTGAACCAGGGCATGACATGTCATTGCCTGAAAATATAGCTTCTTGTGAATGGTACTCTACAATAGCTCAATTTTTGCAAAAGCTAAAAATCCCTCCAGGTCTAAGTTCAAGCCAAGCCAGAACTATTAAGCTCAAAGAAAAAAAATATTGCATTCATATAAACCTGCTCTATTGGAGGGACCCCTTTGGAATTATTTTGAGATGCCTGGACAAAGAACAATCCATGGAGGTCATGCATCAGTTCCATTCTAGCATCTGTGGAGGACATCACTACTGGAAAACCACAACCCACAAGATTCTGAGAGCTGGGTATTATTGGCCCACCTTCTCTTTTTTATGTCTTTTCATTTGTGAAATCTTGTGACAGGTGCTAGAGATTTGAAGGAAAACAACAGTTGAAGTCCTTTCCCTTGAAGCTTATACATGCTAGTGGCCCTTTCTAGCAGTGGGATTTAGATTTCATAGGGGAAATTAATCCACATTCTAGTGGCCAGCACAGATGGATCTTAGTAGCCACTAACTACTTCACTAAGTGGATTGAGGCCATCCTCACTAGGGAAGCTGATCATCATGTGGTCATGAAGTTCTTAACTGAAAATTTTTTCACTAGGTTTAGCTCTCCACACAAATTGGTCACAAATATTGCAGCGGCCTTCAAAGCAAAAGAGTTGGTGGAAATGTGTGACTCAATGGGAATTAAGCTGGTTCATTCCACCTCATATTACCTTCAAGGCAACGATCTAGAAAAATCTTCCAACAAGAGCCTGATAAGGATAATCAAAAAGCTGCTGGAAGACAACAAAAGGAACTGTGATTCCAAGCTGAAGTATGCATTGTGGGCTGACAGAGTAACTACCAAGAAATCCAAAGGGAGTTCTCCATTCAAGCTGGTTTATGGCACTGAAGCTATATTCCCAATTCAGTTGACCCTCCATGTGGCAAGATTCTTAGAGGAAGACCAAAGTGAAGAAAATCACATGGCTAGGAGGATTAGTGATTTTGCAGAAGTGCATCAAATCATAGATCGGTTGGTTGAAAAGTCTGCAACGCATCAAAAGAGAATCAAGGAAGCCTTTGATAGAAAGGCAAAGATAGAGAGTTTTCAAGTTGGAGACTTAGTGCTCAAATGGGATGCACTGAAGGAAAAAAAAGGCAATCATGGGAAGTTTGATGCTCTGTGGACTGGACCTTTTGTCATCACTCGGATCTAGGGGAATAATACCTTCATGCTACAAAGTGTTGAAGGAGAGACAATCTTTGATGGCCCAGTTAATGGGCGATTTTTGAAAATTTATGTTGTTTAAGGTCTTCAGGCCTTAATGTTGTAAATATGTTATTTTAACCAGGTTTTAGTGTAGGCTTAATTAGACTCCATGCCCAATGGAATACTAGGAAAAATGTTTTTAGTCTTGTTTTTTTAGGAAAGGCATTGGTCTATAGTTCTTGAGACCTCGCAGGGAGGATCTCATCCCCAGAAGGAGCCATTGTTAGCTCTGCTATACAATGCTGATTTTTCAAGGTCAGGGACAAGCTTAGTCTACTTGGTTGTGCTCAAAAGAAAGCTCACATTTGTCATTTTCTCATTTTTCCTTTACCCCGCTCATTCTCCCTTCATCTCTGTTTCCTCCTTTTTTCTGCAAAACCCAACAAAAAACCTTTACTTTAAGCCCTAAGTGCAAAAGTCGAAATCTACCATAGAACCATAGCCATATGACTTTGCGCTTTTATAAACCTATCACCTCATCTCAGCCATTGATCTTCCCCGCTGATCCAACGGCTCTCGTCGTGCCTGATAAAGCAACCTGTGTGCTCTTTTCCCAACTGACTGATCACATCTGAAGAGATCCGATGGCATTCGCTCTCCCCGCGCCCGTAACTCGATCGAAAATTAGCATGCGATGAGAGCGGTTTCTCTCTTTCATCCACTGCTACATGTCGATTGTTGAGTGGAATCGCATGCCCTCATCCTTTTACCGCTTTATGCCTAAAGGCGGTGCAATCAATACCGTTTACCACCTAACCTATCCACCCTTCCTGATAACTATCGTGCAACTCCACTGCCCAATCAACATTTGATCAATCCGCTACCGATCCAACGGCCCAAAATCTACCCGCTCCCACCTCGTTCGACAAACTCTGATGAGCCATCTCTATTGCCTATTCTCCCTATCTGATGGTCATCCTTCCCTATCATCTTGACCATCCGTTCACCCATGCACTCCACATCCTTTGACCACTTTGTTTGCCCAAAGGAAGAAGGTGACCATCCTGCCAGTAATAGTAACAGTAAAGCCACAACAACTACATTTAACAGAAGGCATGGCCAAAGGAGAAAAGGATAGGCACGACCCTGTAACTGAATTTATCAGATATGGAACTTCATTGGACGAGCACTCCAATAGCCTAAGAGGACAACAGAGCACTTGAAAGGATCAGATTCACCCACTACAGCAAGCAAACACAATTAGAGACTCCATCAGGCAGTTAAATGCAAATCGTGGTCAATTATGACCCCCCCATACCTAAATGGCTAAGTGCCCTTGTAATGTAATATCTATAAATACCCAGAAGAAAGATGTAATCAAGGTTGATGGTCAACATTTTGATGTAAGGTTCGACTTCTGGAGACTGTGGATATTTTTCCACTTGTAGCATCTCATCTTCATTTTCAGCTAATACAAGCTTCTTTTGTTGTCAACTACTCACTTTCCATATTCTCTCTATTCTAAGTTGTGCCTGATATGTTGTATTCTTGATCTTTAAGGTTTAGCGCTAGAAAGTTGTCATCCTATCTATGTGTTAGATTGTTGGATGTATCATTGAATAGGTTATTCATGTTTCTTTTTATCTAGTTCCAGAGAGTTGTCATGCTGTCTATGCATAATTAGATTAGATCTACATGTTTCTTTACTGGTTGTAGCCGGTCATCACATGGTCTTGTGCATCTGCTGGTGTGGTCAGTATTCTCCATATTCACCCAATCTCTAAACTGTGAGTAGTTGGTGGTCTAAAGCCTTGTAGTCTGGGGGTGTTCACTCATGTCTGGAATGAAACAAAGTAGAAGTGGTTATCTAGCTTAGACAAGCATCATTCCTTCCATTTATCCATTGCAACAATAAGTTGAATTTATATGTTACCAGGAATCTCTGAGCTACAACCTAGAAGAGTTTCTTGGAATCGTAACATGTCCCATCAAGAGTTATACAAGGAAAAAGAAACATTGGCATAAGTATTTGATTGAGATTGTCCCCATCCCTCAAGGTGCTACATATTCTCCCTCACAGGTATGAGCTCCCACTTGATCATCAAATAAACTGACCCTCTTAGCCCATTGGTGGATTTCCTGTCAATCACCACCTCACAACATGAAAAAAATGCATTAGTTATAACATCATCATCTGATAGGAAGTATCCACATGATAATTCTTTCATGTCATCATATGAATACAACATGATTGTTATCACCGCATCTTGAATAGCAAGGGATTGCATATTTATGTATGCCATGTATATACATCTCATTACAAAAACTACATGTTGTCACATCATGATATATTATCGTAAATTTTAACATCAACATATCAATATCAAAAATATATCACTATGTCACATAAGAAATGGAACCATGTGTTAATATAACTTCATATCAGACATCAAGATTTTGATATTCATATCAACACATCTAAAATTTAATGCAATAATACACCATAAGCACTCTTATTATGATTAATCAACAAAAAATAATCATCAGCCTATATAAATCATGAATACCAACCATTATATTTAATGAGTAATATTATTTTACATCCATGTAGGATCTGGGTTAGATAATCAATATTATTAGTGTTATGTTATTATCAAGATAACAATTTCTTTCTGATAACCATTTCCTATTATTTCTAGAAAGTTGATAACTTATAGGGTAGGTATAGTCCCCATTTCATTAAAATGCCAACACTTTCATATGTTTCCTTACCTAAGTACATTGTTAACTCTCAAGTGGGTCTCCATTATCTAGAGCTACAATCTCTATGCATATATTTTTCTCCCATAATGAAAGTTGGTGAATTTCCTTATTATCATCAAAATTTTATATTCTTGGACTTGAATATATTTTGATCAGTACCCATAGGTTTTATACATTTTTCTTATCCATTAAAGGACCAATATACCTAATATCATGTAAATACTAGATCATGATTTTTAAGATAACATTGTTCTCTTAGGCATATAGACTTGTCAAATCCAATTACATAACTCATCATAGGTAGAGAAGCTTCTACTCTTCATGCTAGGTGTTGGCTCATCATGTCTAAAAGTCAACTTATCACACAGTTTATTTCCTTTTCCAAAAACAGAGAATTGACATCCTTGAGTATTATACCTTTAAACATTTTACCCAATTTATCATTTCTCATTCTTCACCAATTACAAGTGCTATTCATAACTTCTCATATTAACATTTTAAAAATATATAAGTCGTTGCTATGACCCTTGCAAATCATCATTATTCATCATTCATGTTATTTAATCCACTAATCAATATTTAGAGAGGGACCTCTTAACTTCCTCAACAATGTTACCAACTTAACGAGAAATATAACCTCAAAATGAGAACTCTAGCCCAAGAAATCCCTAAACAACATGAAAAAACGCCTTGAAATCAAAATGTGGTGATGTTGCGTCATCTTTTTTCTTAAGGTTAAAATTCCAACATTTTTCAGCCATGGCATTAAAATCCAAAATCATGATCATGGAAAAATTTTAAATACCAATAATTTTAAACTATAGCATTAATGATCAAATAGCATTACTCTAAAAAAACATTAAAATTAACATTTTTCAACCTTGGAAATAAAATCAAATATAACAAATACAAAAAACCTTAAATTTTCAACAACGTTTAACTATGGCATTATAATCCAAATATAATGACTTAAAACAAACCTTAAAAATCAACACTTGAATTAAAGAGTCATCCTATCTCCCCATGGTGTTCCAATAAAGACACTTCCAATAAAACAATGAAATCATTACAATGGAAGGATCACATAGGAAGTACACTAACTTTGACATAGCTTCTTCCTTTTGGAATAATAAGACATCAATTAATTTCTTCTAAAACAATTAAATATATTAATGCAATGTGCTATCATTGTTTTGTGTGATTCTCAATGCTTAATGGGGCCTTTAAGCCCATTATGTTTCCAACTCAATGCCACTTCATCTCTTTTATCATTGATTTTCCCTTCTTCTTAATGTACTATGAATTATTCCCCTTCATTATTTTAACGAAATTTTCTCTAAGATTATTACACTTGCACAATTCCCCTAGCACTTCAATGTTATCCATTATGTGTACACCTCAACAGAATCTTCTAAGCCTTAACCAACTTCTTTAATCCTAATAATTCCATTTTGTTGTGATTTAAATTTGGCACCTTACTTATTTATCATTATCTCATAATTATTACATATGCTAGGGTATTTCCCTTCTCCTTCTCCTTCTCCTTCTTGTTCTTCTTCTTCTTCTTCTTCTTCTTCTTCTTCTTCTTCTTCTTGTCTACTTATGAAATTGTCACAATTTTTGCTTTATATTCTTCATTCTCATTCTACCAACTCTCATGGGTTTATGGCCTCTTTAATCTAATTTTAGCATACTTTTCATAGTTCCTTAAAATGACCAGTGTCCTTATCTTCATTGGTTGATTGGTGTTATTTACTTTATGATTAATCCAGGAGGATCCTAAAAGGCCAAATTTTCAAAGTCCTTGAAACTCCGTGAAACCTACCTCAAACCGAAGAGCTCATCATTTTGAATCCAACATCGGAAATGATATCTCAATTCGACGTTGTATGTGAAAGTTATGGCCCATTGAAGATTTTGGGAAACAACAAAAAAATTGCAGGTAGGACACACAAGCTGCCACAAGGTAGGATGTCATCAACAACATGGACACTAACGTCAGTGGTATGGATGCTGACATCAGCAAGGTGACGTGGAAGTACGGACCAATCAGCGAGGGACATGTGGCAGATGTTGGGTGTAAAGAGGACCAATGAGGAGCCATCATGTGGTCCAATCAAGGGAGACGACATGGCACTTTCCTAGCAATCTAATCAGGCAACAAACTACACTGGTAGTAGTCGTCAGTAACCGTCACTATCGATGACCAAATTTTCACCTAGTTAATTTTTCCTATGACCCCAATGAACATTGGGTCAACTGCCAATAGTTTCATGTTTGTATGGTTTAAAACAAAAATTGGAAAGTAGGCCCATAGGTTTGAACATATGGCCTCCAACTCTCCATTACCATTACTTACAAACCAACCATGACAAGTGGTAATTATTACCAATTACCGACAAAGGTATAAGAACCTCGTCCAGGGCACCAAGAAGGGGAGGAGATCGTTGAATGAAAACCGAGTAGAACCCTACCACCGAGCTGGAACCATGGGCACTTGAGCAAGGATTTTGAGAGCCCATATTTTGAGAATATTTAGGAGAATATTCCCTTAGATATTCCTGGGAATCTTGTAGGGAATCTAAAAGATTCCTTAGAGCCCAAAATTCACTAAATAAGAAATAGGTTGAGTTTATACTCATTTTACTCAGTTTTTTGCAAGGAACACAGTGGTGAGTTCAGAATTGTTATCTAGGTAGTTGAATTTCAATCACCCAGTGGGAAGGATTCTTCGGGGAATCTTTGAGATTCTCAGGGACCCAAATTTGACCGAGGCAGAAGAGGGTCAAGTTTACAATCACTTTTCACAAATTTTCACCATGAATTCAATGGTGTAGTCCATTCCTCCATTAGAGGTGTTCATTTTCAGGTCATCCCTAAAAGTGGAGGTATAATTTGTCACTTTGTAATATTATTGTATGCATTTTGATTTTTGTTGAAGATTAATGAAAGAGGCCTCCCCACATTAAGCAAGGTATGGAGAGGTAAACCACACTAGGTGAACTCCGTTATCAACTTGTTTGTGCCTTTGTTTCTCATTGTTGCATTTTATTTCTGCTTCTTTTATGTATATGCATTATATGGTTACATGCTTCGTTAAATGCAATTTTGTATGCATCCCTAAAGTGAAAATATCTGGATCAAGTTGGTATCAGAGCGGGTCTTTTGTTGATGTGAATTGCAAGTGTATGATAACAAGTGTATGATAACTAGGGCAAAGATCCAAAGAGGTGAAGTAAAACTTAAGTTCTTTGATCCAGAAGCAAGGCATGTAGCGCAAATATGTTTGGTTGGAGGAAGAGGGAAATTTTCACAAGGTATTCTACACCATGGCAAAACAAGTTGGAAAAATGTTTGTAGAGTATGAGAAAACAATGGTAAAGGAGGAGAAGAAAGAACCAGATGATCATGCCTCAATAAATCAAGAAGGAGGAGGAGAAGAGCCTCCTAAACCCCCACCTCCAGCTGCTAGCTAATGCTCCACTTATTCCTCATATTCTCATCATTCTAAAAGTAGAAAATCTCATAAAAAGTATTTTTTCAAGTTAGATGTAAAGTTTGATTTGCTTATGTTTAATTGAGAATCTAATGCAAAAAATCTAGATAACTAGATCAGACAAGTCAAAGTATACTTCTGCATACAACAAATCAAAGAGGACGCAACCAAGATCCAATTAGCATCATTTCAATTGAGTGACACTTCTTTCAAATGCTGGGAAGGAAATTTGCAAAAAGGTGGCAAGAGTAATCATAAGCTTCTTTCATCTTGGTCCAAGTTTGTTTCTTATTTAGGAGGAAAATTTTACCCATTGGGCTACAGACAGAAGGTCGTGATGGAATGGAAACATTTAAAACAAAGTAAGGTTCAAAATGTTCATAATTTTACAAAGGAGATTATGAAACAAGCATTAGCATTGAATGTTCCATTAGATTCTCCTTAGACATTGATGAAATACGTTGGCTCTTTGCATAGTTATTTACGTCATCCATTGTTATTATTTGAACCTAAAACTCTTGATGAATCTAGTGTGGAGGTTTTCCATATTGAAAGAAGGGCGGAGCATCAACAAGATGAATTCCCAAGGAGGATAACAACAACTAAGAGAAAGGAAGAAAATCCCTCCTGTACTCATTGTGATAAAGAAGGGAATGAAGAGGAGCTTGCTGGAAATTGCATCCAAAATAGAGGCCAAAGAGGAATGGTAGAAAAGAGAAGCAAAATATGATCACCACCATACAACAAGAACAAGAATATGAATCATAGGATGAAGAGAAGATCACCACTGCAAGATTTGTAGGTGTTGGACCAATTAACTTGGGATCTGACTCAGGTGATGAGATGAAGATTGTAGCTCTTGGGATTGTAGAGGATGGACCTATTGACTTGGGTTCTGATTCAAGCGATGAGGAAATGATTTCAGTAGATGTTGTGCCAAAGATGAAAAGGGCACTAAAGAATGCATGGTGCCAAGAACTCGAGGATACTCCTGCAAGAAGAATAGTAGGAGAAAAAAAAGGTTACAATCTCAATTACAAGACGAGGAGGAGGCCTTTGAAAAGTTGCATCATAACATGCCTAAGGTAACAAGTGATTCTTAAATTTCATGTTCTCTTTATGGTGATGATTTCGTTGCACTTTTGAGAGACATACTACAAGAATTGGATCAAAATTGATGAATAAAATGGGGTATCAAGTAAAGGGCCTTGATATTAATGGTTAGGGCATTGCAAATCCCATCAAAATGGAGAAGTTGCCTCACTATCTAGGACTTGGTTATGTCAGAAATGAGGTTGAAGAATGCTCCAAGACAATGAATGACTGACCAATGATGGATCATGGGGGCACATCACCTCATTCCAGTGACAGTGAGGATTCCACAGGAAGTTCTCCTCATTTGGGATGCACTAGAAACAAGCATTCCAAGATGATCCAAAAATTCTGGAGGAGAAAGAATCATTGCAGTCATTGCAACAAGGATGGACATCAGAGAGACACATGTCAAGTACTCCATGACCAAAAAGCACCTATGGAGGAACCAAATAGTGAAGTTTCTCAATAAGTGCATCAACTATAGTGAAATGGTCAGTTCACCTCATTGAGTGAGAGATGGTTTTATTAGATATAGTAGATTTTCATGGCTGAATTTTGTAAATCACATGTTGTGAAATGATTTTAAAAGTGATGAAGTGTTTCCAATCACTTATGAATGAAACATAGTGATCCTTTTGTCCTTTTTTTGTTGACATCTGGTGTATTGGTTTTTGTTATTATTTTTATGTAAACTTGACCAATGAGTGTGTTATAAACTATTGACAAGTATGGGGATTTCTTGGTTCGTGACAGATCGTGAATTTGAACATATATTTTGCAAGAAGTACTATAGGTTTGCAGAAAGCACAGGTGTCAGTTCATAACTTATGGCTCTAAAGAACAAAGGTGAAGGAGAAGGAAGTGTGGCCTAACAGGGTAATTGTTGTGCATACAGAATAGTATAATAGATTGCATATTCTGTTCATGTTTTTGGTGGACCAAAAGCTCCTTAGTGGGGAGGAAGGATCTAGGACGATCCTAAAAGGTCAAATTTTCAAAGCCCTCAAAACTTGGCAAAACCTACCTCAAATCAAATAAATCGTTGTTTTGAATCCAATGGCTTGAATGGAACCTTAATCCGACAACATATGCGAAAGTTATGGCCCGCTGAAGTTTTTGGGAAACAAAAAAAAATTGCAGGAAGGATCCATGGGCTGTTACATGACATGCTAACGTGCAGTATGATTATTGATGTCATCCATATGGATGATAACATTGGAAAGGTGACATGTCAGTATAAACCAGTCAACGAGGGAAACATGGCAGATGACTGGGTATACGGATCATGATCAATGAGAAGGCACCACATGGCCTAATTGGGACAGGCCACATGGCACCCCACTGGAATTTGAACTAATTAGACAATAAATTGTAGTGGTGGGAGTCACTGGCAGTCATCAGTGGCAGCGATCAAATTTTCACCTAGTTAGTTTTTCTTATCACCCCAACCCACATTGGGTTAACCACTGGCAATTTCATGAGCACGTGCTTAAAAAAAGAAAATAGGTTGGTAGGCCCGCGGGTTTGAACCTATGGCCTCCAACACTCCATTACCATCACTTACCAATTGACCATGACAAGTATTCGTTAAGACCAATGTCTGACAAAGGTATAAGCACCCCGTCAAGACTACCGAGAAGGGGAGGAGACCACTTAACACAAACCAAGTAGAAATTTTCCACCCAGCTGGAATCATGCACCCTTGGGTACGGATTTTGAGAACCTAGATTCTAAGAATATTCAAGATAATATTCCCTGGAATATTCTAAGGAATCTTGCATCGAATCTAAAAGATTCCTCCAAGTCGAAAAAATCACTAGAGTAGAAATAGGTCGATTTTATACTCATTTTACTCGGTTTTTTTCTCAACGAAGATCATCACTCAACTTCGTAGAGCAAGTAAGAACTGCACACAAGGAGGAAGTGCGCACTTCTCATGCACACTTACCTTGGGAGCTTATACGATGGGGTTATAACTTGGAAATAAACCGAAGGTTGTGCGGAGGTGATTCTGAGGTGCGGTTTTAGTGCAGATTTGGCAGAGGGTGTAGGTGACTCATGTGAGCACCGTTCTTTGTACGAAGGAAGCATAAAACTGTTGTAAAGGCAGATTGCCTATCTTTGTAAATTTGGCTAAGTGTTGGCTTGGAGATTTTCCAAGCACACTTGTATTGTAAAACTGATATTCTTAATAAACGGTTGCGCGGACTCACATTACGGGGAGTTGCCCGTCCCCTTTATACTTGTTGCAATTGTTGTTCTTGTTATTTAATTGCGAGGGATAATGAATGAGTATGGGCTTCATTAAGTATAAATGATAAATGTATGTTTACTTGGTTGCGAAACACAAGCTAAGTAATGTGAAGGTGAATTTAGGCGTAGTCCATGTGCACGAGTATTGTTAAAAAGAAAGTGTTTGGTGGTGCCACACCTCACCGGCACAGTTGAAAGACCACCGTAGGCTTGGGGGCATGATAGTTGAAAAATCCTTTCATACCAGGGTGCTTTGGGAATAGACCAACACTAAATTTCACTTAGAAACTCATGGGAGTTAGTTCTTATCTTTGAAATGTTCATTTTCTTCTTAACACTAGTCAAGACAAATAGATAATTCTAGTTAGTGAGAGTGGGGTTGATCACCTCCTTATAATACCTTAGCTTTATTTTCCCCTCTAGTTCTTTATCATCCCACAATTTGTCCTTAAATTTGGAAAAAAAAAATATTATCTTTATTCTCCAAGTTGATCTTCTCTTTTATCCCCTTATAGTCGAGCCAAGACTAGGCATCCTTCTACCAACCTTGCTTGAGGTAGAGGTGGCATTTTTGGCTAGAGTTAGAAGCAATTTTGGGGAACCTCTTGGTTTGCATGTTGTAAAGTTTCTTCTTATACATCAAATAGTGAAACATAGCCATGATTTCAATGGGGGAAAAGCTAGCTTGAGTCAAGAGGATAGGATAGGGAGTATTACCTTTAATCTTGAGGGTGTAGGTTATAAATTTCTTTTGGGTCAACTTGATCTTCCGAGGATTGTCCTGATATATTGCTACCCGAGACCTCACATCCATATAAAATAACAGGGGTGACGAGAGTCTCAAAGAGGAACTTTGTTTTTACTCCAAACTCAAAGATCAGTCGTCTTGCAATTGTTTTCAAGCTCATAATAACCTTTCTATCCTCCAATAATTCTTTCATCAAAGTTATAATTCAAGTTGAGCTGGTGATGGATGTCAATACCTATATATTGTAAGCAGAAACCTTCTCCAAGTAATTATTATTATAGATGAAATTGTCATGGTTGATCTTTTTGGATTTAACTATCATGACTTTAGTCTTCTCAATATTAAGAATCATACCCATTTTGGAGCAATACTCATGGAGGATTTTAAGTTGTTTGTTGAGATTATCATGGCTTCTGGCTAGAAGAACAATTTTGTCAGGATAAAGGAGAACAGTAATGACCATACCAACAAGCTTGGGGTCAGCAGATCTTGCTTCTATCTTATCAATGTACATGTCAAAAAGGGTAGGGGATAGGGGAAATCATTGCTTAACAGCGATATTGCATTTAATTTCTTTAGACCAACCCTCAGTGGACTTAAGCTTGGCGACAACATTCTCATATAGTAGAATCATAGCAACCCTCAACTCATTATTATCATGTCATTCATTTAAATAACAATTTGTTGAAGTCATATGCTTCCTCATAAAACATCATAGATCCAAATCCAAGAGAAGTAGAATAAGTACACCTCTATAATTTTTAATAGTCAAATAATTGCATAAATATTCCTTAATCCCACAAATAAAAAATTTCATCCACCAATTTAATATTTAACTTAGTCATAATCTTAAAAATAAATAATTATTATAATAAATATTATTTATATATAATAATAATTAAATCAATTAAACATATATATTTATCATTAACCTATGAAATGAATTTTCTTCGACATAAGTTGAAGAATTTTGCTTTTATACAAACACACACACACACACACACACACACACACACACACATATATAATGTTTTATGCAAACGGACATTTAACTCATTCGAATAGGACGAGGAGTAATAATTAGTTGGTGAATTGTACAATAATACAAAATCCTTTCCAGAATATTAAATTCTATTAACAAACTTTTATTGTAGATTGAGAGAAATATAAATATAGTCATTATGATTCCTTTTAAGAGCATATCACTATTTATTGAAGCAATCAGAAAGGCATGTAACCCTCTCTTCAAACAGTATATTTACATAGATGAAATCAGAATTGGTATCTTCAAGCTCCTCTATGATAAGGGATTCATTGTCTTGGTGTGCTCACTCAATAACTTCTATATTTTAGAGGAATTTGACTAAGCTATTGTATTTCTTTTCCAAAAGCTTTCGTTTCTCCCTATTTTTCAATAACATATGTTACAATCGATTTGATCTACCAATGGGAGTCAATTTTCTTAAAGCATTTAATGTCCATATTACATGCAGATCATGTATCAAGGATCCAATTCACAAGATTAGAATAATATCTTAAGTGGATGTAGAATCACATTTCTTCCTCACCTTTTGCTCAAATCTCTCCACCTTAGCTTTAATGGAAGGAAACTAGTTGTGGTAATGCATGGTTGCATCTCTAACCTTTTTTTTTTTTCTTTTGTATTATTGTTGGGTTCCTTCAAATAGGATTTGGGTTAGCCTCTTCTGATTGATTTAGATCTATTATTGTTTTCTATCATTAATTCATCTTTGTCAATCCTATCATTTATGCTTGAAGGCAAATGTTTGTTGAAGGGAAAAGTTCCCAAGGGCTAGGATTGTGTTGACGATGCTAGACCTGCCAACATCAGGGGACCTCCCAGGTATGAAGTCCCAACTAGACCTCACATTGTTTGGTGTAGGAGTCCCATCCAGTACGATGGACTGGTTGCCATTATCTTAAAGATTTGCCTCAACTCTTGTTGGTCGGCACAGGAGAGTGGTTTTCTTTGTCTTCGAGAAGGGAGGTTCACATGCCTAGTGAGTGTAAGTGTCACTTGTGTCAATGATTCTTACATTGTCGAGGGAGAGGGTGAGAGTGAGTTCCAGATCGGTTGGGAGTAGTCCCGACATTGCTAGGAACACACAATACAACAAGACATGCACAACTTCCGAAGGAGCAGTCCACATAGACGTGACAGTTACAACATACAATGTAAGATAACACATACAAAACTCAACGGATCAGCACAAACGAGTGCAACAATTGTTACAACAAGCTTCATGTGAAAGGTCTGTATGATATGCGGGAGAGCAATCTACACGGGAAAGACAACGTTAACAGCATATACAACACATTTCCATTAATAGATTATGCATTACAACAAATGAAACAGTTCAAATGTAGAACACATGTTAAAGCAGCATGCATTACAAGTGTTAAACATCAGTCTTACAACAAATACAATACATGTGTGAAAATGTGCTGGCCTATTAGTAGGCTTATGAATTAAGCGAAAGTTCCAAGACACATCGTTACACCATACATCACTAACCTCGAGCGCAGGGTGTTGGAGCCACTACTTACTCCTCAAAGAAAATATTACAAACTCTCTTGGCTATGTGGGAGGAGCTGAGGTGAAAAAGTCTTTTGCATGTACAAATGAGGTGGTATTTATAGCCAAGGGTGAAACTAACCCTTGTAGTTGTTCGACTACACTCATCACTATTTGGTTTCCATGACTTTTTGACTTACATGACCCTTTGTTCAACAAGTGGGTCTCTTGGACTTCCATGTTACATCACATTGATTGACAACATAGCCCATAGTGGAGATGTGGGCGACATGACTCATGACATGACTTGAATTGACTTAACATGACAGTGTTGGTACTTTCGTGTTGCTTGGAGTGCATGTCGAGCTACAATGTTGTTGGGTGATGCATGTCTTCATGGTGTATCATAGCTTCACCTCCTCATGGAGAAGTGCACAGAGTCTTCAATGGTCTTTGGTTCGCTTGATGAAGCTTTAGCATGTTGTTCCTTGCTTGCATGCTGGAAGGCTTGATAGGATCATCTGTTCGTGAAGGTGCATGTTCGTCGCGTTCATTTTCATTGCATGCTTCATTCATTCGTCCATTGGTGAACCTTTCCTTCTGCATGTGCTCCCTTCATTCATCCCATTTGTCGTCTTGCAATGTTTGTTGGTGTACCTATACCTGCATTCACTCATGACAAGATGACATCAAACCCAAAACCTCCTAGTCTACTATGGCACATGATCATTTAGGATGCAAGTGACTGGGAGAGGCAGCAAGGTTCTGAAGTGGGATGATGGCTCCGGGAACTGCTAATGGAAACTGCGCAAGAGTCACTGGATGATGGAGACAAGAAATCTGAGTCAGCAGTGACTTCCTGCGAGGTCTGGCTCAGCTAGGAGGAAAAATTGGGCAATTTTTTGGAGGGATAGTCTGGGTTGTAGGAAGGCAAGGCAGGCATGCTCTGCGCAATTTTTGGAATGAACGAGAAGTGAGGTTTGGACAGCTAGGTTTGGCCAATTTTCCAGAGGAATAGGTTGGGCTACATGAAGGGTCAGCAGGCAAAATTTGTACAGTTTTTGGGAGGAACTGCCTGGGAGACTAGTAGCCAAAACTGCGTAATTCCCATAGGGAAATGGCAGTTGACTGTTGGGGTCACTGGAAGTTGGCTACTGGGGTCACTAGCAGCCAAAACTACACAATTCCTAGAGGGAACTAGTAGTTGGCTGTTGGGGTCATTAACAGCCAAAACTGCACAATTCTGATAGGGAACTCGCAGTTGGCTACTCAGTCAATGGCAATAGAAATTGCGCAATTCCTGGAGGGAACTGGTAGTCCACTACTAGGGGCTCTTAGTGGGGAAATTGTACTAAAGTTGAAAGTGGGTCTGCTGATCATCTCTATGCAATTTCTGAGCTGAGAAAACTACTAGAGAGCAGAAGGTCTGGTCATGAAAACTGCCCAATTTCTTGGATGAACAGTTGGTCAACTATCTGAATGAATGACTAGGAAAACTATCAAATTTCCTGAAGGAGACAGGGATAGGCACTTGGCGTCTGTCCAGCCTATTTGTGAAATTTTCTTACTCAGTTGAGCGAGTGAGATTAGTGGCCTCTATGAAATTTTTGAAGGGAGTCAATCTCAGGGTGACTATCGGGTCCGACTGTTTGGGTGGTCAACATGGAAGTTGATTGAATTGCTTATGGGTAGCGTAGCTTGAAAAGACTAGCTTGGTGCTTCTGCTTTGTTCTAGTTGACAGTCGATCGAGTCGATGGTGGGGGAATAGTCCGGCTATTAGAGGGGAGTCTGGTCATCAAGAATTCAACAAAAATTATTAAGTGTGTGAATGATCGAAAGATGCATAGGTAATCATGAAAACACACACTCACATGACTCGATGACAAAACAACTCAAACCATCCAGACACACATATTCAACATGACTGACCAACGGTGCAAGTGACAAGCGCAACACTCATGATTGAATGTTCATTGATCGAGACGACGCTTGTGCGACAGTAAACGTGACTCTGTGTGTGAGTGTGACAAATGCTTTCATAGAGAATGCAACAAGCACATACAAAGCAAAGACCTCGAGCATATCCAAAACATGGTTGTAAGCATATACACCAGCATGAAGAAACTTGAATGAAATGAACAAGCAAGGAGGATGCAAGGACTCACATGAGCTCACAGAGAAAACCCGCGTGTGTGCATCATCAAGTGAAACTCTCAAGTGAGACTTTGAAATTGGTGCAAGCCAAAATTTTGGAGGGTGGTTTTAGCCGCTACAATACTTGGCGACACACTGGTAGAACTCTAGCTTCTTTGTTTCAATTTATTTCTAGCACAGGGCCTTGTTCTTTCGAGGATTATTGCATCATTGTGAAGATTACTCCATCTTCCCCACTTACACCATGGACATACATGGTTCACCCTTTACCAACTCAGTCAAACATAATCAAAAGTTCATCTTAGATCTCAGTGTTTCTAATCTGGGAAGGGTAGTTTAGCTCACAAGTTGAATATTTTCAGAGTATAAGCTTTCATCTCTGGTGTTGCTCCGCTATGAGAAGGCCTAGACAGTACCCCGGTGGAGTCACATAGGAACACACACATTCATCCACTGCTAGTGAGCCTATTCAATACCCCAGTGGAGTTGCATGCTTCACCTCTCTGCGCAATAAGCCTTTCTCTTCTTTTTCCTTTGTATTTTTCAAGAGGAATGTGCATAGGCACTTATTTATTTTTGGGGTAGAAAAGGGATCTTGACTTATTGAGAGCAGAAGAGGTTGTTCCTCTAGAGAAGCATGTAAGACCTCTGACATAGGTTTTCTCGTTTAGATTTTCCCCTTCTCCATTTCTACTAGTTAGATGAGCTTGAACACATAGAGCAAAAGGCTAAGTATAGGAATGGGGCTTCCCAGTGTGGACACAGGTTCACGGTTGGACCAAAGCTTCCCTTGCAGATTGTTCATATTTTTCATCAGGACTTCATTAGCTAAAGGTTACAACCAAGCACATATAAGGTGGACATAAGACTGGCCAAGTGCTACAGTGTCACAAATTTTCCTCAAATTTCAGCCACATACTCTATTCAAAAGCTAGAATGTAGTAATTGGAAACACTTATTTCTGGAAACAAAAATACTAATATACCAAGCATACAAAACAATGTAAACAAAAATTGTAAGCAAAGAAAACAAAGTGAAAATAACAACTAGCAAGAAAAACAACCAAGTTAGCAAGCAAAAAATCATGCAAACTAGAAATCAAAGATAAGTGAAAAAGAAAACGCTACTCCTACTCCTAAGCTAACAGCGCATGGGCCATCTGACATGAGGTTATACTTCCAATGCAACCACCAGTGCATTGTTTGACCCATGTTGGTGAAGGCATGGTTCGTGAACAAGACATCTATGCGAATTAGCAAACAAGAAATATATAGCAGTGAAGATAAACACACTTCAAGTTTAGGAGTGACCACAGAACAGAGATGACTAACCGCACATGACATGCACTCTGTGGAGCTTCCATGATGTTGTGCTACACTGCATTCAGATGTTGAGTGTGTTCATTCTCTTGACTGTGACGTGCAAGCAAACGTGAGAAATTTAGGCCACTTAGTTTGTGCATGTATGCTTGCTGTGTAAGATTTCTCTAGCTCATGAGCGATGGGATCGTGTAGCTTGAGTGGAGGAAGTGAAATCTTGGTGTTTGGTTGATCTTCAATGAAAAGCACAAAGTGATGAGGAGCCTTGAGTGTTTCAAAAATTTCCTAACCAGAAGTGAAACCAACCTTAGGACAGCAAGGGCCTGACATAACCATCAGCTCGAGTTGAAGTGCCTCGACAGTCTACAGGGTTTCAACTTCTTTGATATATAGATCATCATAGACTAGTGCCTTGGATAGATTGACAACAATTGAATCAACATCATGATCGGCTGAGGAAGTGGATAAATCACGACAACCAAAATTAGAAATTCAATATGTTTTTCGGCATCCTCATGATTTGATGAAATTGGTAAAATGGGTAGATAAGAAGCAAATATGTTCACCCTCTTTGTTTTCAAGAAAGATAAATGAAAGATTGAATGGATTTTTCGAGGAAGATGTGTCCTCTCCGCACTATAATGACAGACTGACATCCGAGGTGTCTTTTGAATCATCGAAAGTAGAAACATATGGAAATGGGTTTTCACAAGGGAAATCAACAATGGTAAAATCACAAGGGATTTCAAGATGAAGCAGATGAGGTGCAGCTAGAAGGGATTCATCCTTCACCAGGGGTTCTTCTTTAGATTCTCACACACACTCATCATGAATGATGGCACAATTTGAATGCATAATACCAACTCCGTCAACAACTTGATCCTTGTTCACAACAGGTGAGGATTCTAGAATGGGAGAACACATGATAGTACAATTTGCAGGATCAATAGAACGCGAGGATGGAGGTCAAGGGAAAGAGTCCACGTGACAACCAACAGGCTTGCAAGCCAAATTTGCAAAAATCTCAAGAGAAGGTGGGGTGGAAGTGTATGACAGTTCAACAAAGGCATGTGCATGATCTCCCACATCATTCCGTAGTGGTGGAGTTGTTTGATGAGGTGAAGGCGGACAGTCACTTGTGACAGTGATTGTGCCTACCTATGATTGTGAAACTCCATCACTGAAGCTTGTTGAGCAGGGTTCATATATGTGAAGAAGATACTCAAATTTTCCATAAATAAACTCGCAATCAATTTAATATTCAGGTAGTCGGTATGTAATATTACAAAAGCGTGTGTAAAACTGATCAATGGATTCGTCGGGTGCTTTTCGTAATTTCATAATTTCTTGATAAAGTTTTTTCCAGTTAAAGTAATTAAAATCATGGTCTATCTCTGTAATCAGATGAGAAAGAGAATGATTAGATTTTTCCAGCAGTGTGGCACACGAGTGCATGGGGTGCCCTCAAAGCGTGTAGACGAACAACACGTAGTTCATGTATTCTTCAAAGAATCTATGTCCTTTGCATGAGCCTACAACGTCGAACGCACACTTAACCAAGGCTAAGTAGCATCCACCATCAAATGTTTCATGAGACAAGTTATCTAAGAGATTTTCCGAGATGATGAAATCGTTTCCATAAGACATACACTTCGAAAGAGAAACTCAGTAGTTAGTCATGATAGATATGTAGAGATTCAAAATAGATGTGAGGACTCAGCTTGTCATCTGTCCCTCCTTTAGCGCCAAAATGTTGATGATGTTGGACCTGCCAATGTTAGGGTATCTCCCAAGTATGAAGTCCCAACTAGACCTCACACCATTTGGTGTAGGAGTCCCATCCAGTATGATTGCCCAGTTTCCATTATCTTAAAGATCTGCCTCAACTCTTGCTAGTAGGCATAGGAGAGTGGTTTCCTTTGTCTTCGAGAAGTGAGGTTCACATTCCTAGTGAGTTTAAGTGTCACTTGTGTCAATGGTTCTTTCATTTTCAAGGGAGAGGGTGAGAGTGAGTTCCAGGTCAATTGGGAGCAGTCCCAACACGGTTAGGAACATAGAAAACAAAAAGACATGCACAACTTCTGGAGGAGAAGTCCACAAGGATGCAGCAGTCACAACATACAAGGTAAGATAACATGTACAATACTCAATGGACCAGTCTTAATGAGTGCAATGGTTGTTATAACAAACTTCTTGTGAAAGGTTTTTCTGATGTCCAGGAGAGCAGTCTACATGGGAAAACAACGCTAATAGCATATACAACACATTTCCATTAATAGATTATGCATTACAACAAATGAAATAGTTCAGATGTAGAACACAGGTTAAAGCAACCTGCATTACAAGTGTTAAAGATCAGTCTTACAACAGATACAATACATGTGTGAAAATGTGCTAGCCTATTAGTAGGATTCTGAATTAAGCGAAAGTTCCAAGATACATCGTTAGACCATACATCACTAACCCTGAGTGCAGAGCATTAGAGCCACTACTTACTACTCAAAGCAAAGATTACAAACTCTCTTGGCTATGTGGGAAGAGCAAAGGTGAAAAAGTCTTTCGCATGTACAAATGAGGGGGTATTTATAGCCAACGGTGAAACTAACCCTTGTGGCTATTCAACTACCCTCATGATCATTTGGCTTCCATGACTTTTCAACTTACATGACTCTTTTTTCAATAAGTGGGTCTCTTGGAATTCCACGTTACATCACATTGGTTGACAACATAGCCCATAATGGAGATGTGGGTGACATGACTCAACATGACTTGACATGACAATGTTAGTACTTTTGTGTTGCTGTTGGAGTGCATGTCAAGCTACAATGTTGTTGGGTGATGGATGTCTTCATGGTGTATCATAACTTCAACTCCTCATGGAGAAGTGTGCGGATTCTTCGATGGTCATTGGTTCGCTTGATGAAGCTTTAACATGTTATTCCTTGCTTGCATGCTGGAAGGCTTGACCGGCTCATATGTTCGCAAAGGTGCATGTTTGTCTTGTTCATCTGCTTCACATGCTTCGTTCGTTTGCCCGCTCGTGAACCTATCCTTCTGCATGTCCTCCCTTCATTCATCCCATTCATCTTCTTGCCATGTTTGTTGGTGTACATGTACCTGCAGTCACTCATGACGAGACAACATCAAATCCAAAACCTCCTAGTCTATTATGGTACATGATCATTTCGCATGCAAGTGACTGGGAGAGGCGGAAAGGCTGTGGAGTGGGATGATGGATCTAGGAATTGCTCATGAAAACTGTGCAATAGTCACTGATTGATGGAGACGGTCAATCTAAGACAACAGTGACTTCCTGTGAGGTCTGGTTCGGATGGGAAGAAAAATTGCGCAAATTTTAGGAGGGACAGTCTGGGCTGCCGGAAGGCAAGGTAGGCATGCTCTACGCATTTTTTGAAGTGGGAAACGAAGGCTAGACAACCATATTTGTGTAATTTTTCAGAGGAATGGGCCACGCTGCATGAAGGGTTAGCAAGCAAAATTTGTGCAGTTTTTGGGATGAATTCCCTGGGATGTTGGTAGCCAAAACTATGCAATTCACAAAGGGAACTGGCAGTTGGCTTTTGGGATCACTGGCAGCCAAAACTACACAATTCCCAGAGGGAAATAGTAGTTGGTTGCTGGGGTCACTGGCAACCAAAAATGCATAATTCCTAGAGGGAACTGGCTGTTGGTTGCTTAGTCACTGACATCAGAAACTGCGCAATTCTCAGAGGGAACTGGCAGTCTGCTACTAGGAGCTTCTGGCAAGGAAATTGCTCTAAAGATGGGAAGTTGTCCTACTGATCATCTCTGTGCAATTTCTGAGCTGAGCGGACTGCTAGACAACAAGAGGCTTGCTCATGAAAACTGCGTAATTTCTTGGATGAGTAGTTGGTCGACTGTTCGGATGACATACTAGGAAAAGAATTCCATTTTCTGAAGGAGACAGGGACAGTCACTTGGTGTCTTTCCAGCCTGTTTGTGTGATTTCCTTAGTCAATTGAGCGAGTGAGATCAGTGGCCTCTACATAATTTTTGAAGGGAGTCAGTCGCGGGGTGACTTCCAAGTCTGACTGTCTGGGTGGTCAACATAGAAGTTGATTGAACTACTTGCGAGTAGCGCAACTTGAAAAGACTAGCTTGGTGCTTCTATGATGTTCTGGTTAACAGTCAATCGATTCGATGGTGGGGGAATGGTTCGGCTGTTAGAGGGGACTCTAGTCATCAAGTTTACAACAGAAATGACTAAGTGTGTGAACGATTGAAAGATACATAGGTGATCATGCAAACACACACTTAGATGACTTGACAACGAAACGACTCAAACCATCCAAACACACATGTTCAACATGACTGACCGACGGTGCAAGTGACAAGCGCGACACTCGTGATTGACCATTCATTAATCAAGACGATGCTTACACGATAGTGAATGTGATATTCTGTGTGGGTGCAACAGATGCTTTCATAGAAAACACAACAAGCACATATGAAGAGAAGAATTTGAGCATAACCAGAACATGG
>APFE030599115.1:127088-144229 GCA_000404065.3 Pinus taeda
CAGTACCTCTTTATTTTTGTCAAGCTTGAGGAGGATAACATATGCTTGTTCTATAATTTGCCCTTCGGGCAAACCCATTGCTATGTTTTAATGAGCCTAGTGACAATGAAACTCGTTCTTGTTTGCATGGACAAGTTTGTTGCTATTGGTTTTAACAAGTTTAACGACAAAGACAACTCGGTCCTTTTTCAATTTTAGAGAGTTTGAAAAGGGATGGAAAGGAAACTCCAACAATCCTTTTTCGTCATATAATCCATTAAGTCTGAAAAAATATAAAATAATATGAAAGGGATGAATTTTCGATAGTTTTAATAAGTCGAACAAGACAAGCGCTGGATCTTTTTGTGTAATAATCCCTCAGGTTCAAAAAGATTAAAATCTAGAGGAGGGATAGCACTTTTGATCGTTTTAATGAGCTGGAGAGGGAAATTGCTCGACAATCGTTTCATATTTTACGAGTCAAATGAAAAGAGTTTAAAGGAGACTCGTTTTTTGAGAAACGAGTGATATCTTTGGGTAGCAGCTAGTTCCAGGTAAGGTTTGGAATTCTCCAATCACGACAGTGTTACGGGGATGGCTAATAGAATCACTCACTGCAGATGTTCCTCAAAAGGGTAAACAATCAAATGGAGGTGTATGATCGGCTAAAACAGAGTGGAGGTGATGGTAAGAACATGACCAAGGCTCAAAAGCTAATGATAATGCATTCACAATGGTTATTTACCGAAGGTTGGTTCATTTTTTAATGAGCTTAAACTCTGGTGGAACATATGCTCATTGCTTAGGTTTAATTTTTAACAAGCTTGAACTTTGTGTAAAATTGCTCGTGCCAGTCATATAATAAGGATGTCTCATAAATAGGTTCAATTTTTACGGAGCTTGCAACATTTGAAACTTTGCTCTGAATCCTTTCTTTATGTAAGCTAACAACGATCAATCCTATGAGTTTAAAGGGTTGAGAATCTATAAACTAACAAAATAAATGATCGCTTTTCACTTTCCATGCAAAAAGGTTTGCATGCCCCCAGGTATAATGAAGTAGAGTCTCCAGGTTACCCTTCAATTTGCAAACAAAGCACTTTCTCTTTCAGGAAAGGCATACCTTTTAACGTACAGAGTAGAGTTTCCAGGTTACCCTTCAATTTGCAAACAAAGCATTCGCTCTGTCAGGAAAGGCATACCTTTTTACAGAGGTATCTTATTCCAGTCTAATCTCATTTTCCTAAATGGACGGGTGTGTCAGACTACTCATATTCCTATGCGGAAACCCACCTCATACCTGGGGTTCCTCTACCGAAGTAGACCAGGGTGCATGATCGCGCTCATCAGGTGGACGGACTAGAGATTGATGAGACATCCCTTGCATGAAAAAACCAGTTAGGGATGGCATTTGACTATTAGCTATGTGTGAGCTGGGGAATGAAATTTGGTCTACGAGCTGGACCACTCTGCCTTCATGTGGAAAACACATTACTCGAAAGAGTGAGGAGACAATGGCTCCCATGCTATAAATGTAGTCACACCCAAGGAGTAGATTGTAATCTAGAGGTCCTTGGACTACCAATACGTTCAGATAAACGATTTTCCATATCAAAGTTATAGGCAAATTTGGAAGGATCCCTAACGGTCGACTGGTTCCTTTGTCGAAGCCTATCAGATTTCGCATCTCAGGCAGAAGCAATGGCAAACCAATCGCTTTCCAAGCAGTTGAGGAAAGGATACTCACAGAAGCCCCTTCATCTATGATAGTACCGACCATGACCATTCTGTAAGCTTGTACAATGATTCGGCATGGTACATTAGATAGTAAACAGGGTTTGCCTAGTAGATTCCAGTCGAAGGAAACGGCTAGGTTGCTCAGAGGTGGGACAGAATAAACAGCCAGATACGACTCTGACAAACTTCCTTCCTGTGGTAAAGGAACAGGTAGATTGCCCCCATGTTCATCAGAGTCTGTGTTTACGAAAAGAATTTGAACGGTGTCGTTCTCATTCTCTTCGGTGACTGTATCATCTAAAGATGGAACTTCCGAAGACAAGACTGGGTCGACTACCATCTCGACCCGATGACTTTGGTCCGGTGTAGACTCAAAGGGTTTATCTTCAATGATAGATTCTTCGACTGACCACAAAGGTGTTTCAGTCAGATTTTCAACTAGCGATGGACTTGGAAAGAGTTTCTTTTATCCAGAAGGAAGCCATAGCGGTGAAGCAGGACGGTTATCCAAGACTCTTTTAGCTTCGTCCAGGAAGGGACAACGGTGGACGGCATGATCACCTTCACATAGCCTACAAGGAAACTTATATTTTCCTTTCCACCCAGAGACTTCGTTTCACTAGTTGACGATGTACTCTTAACATGATCATCAGAGGTTGATGACACCAGATTGTGCAAATGAGGAGACCAATCCCTTAAGATCTGAGGGATGTAAGGAAAATCTCGATGATAGTGGTCTCCTTTGCAAATGACACATGGAGATTTAGGTTTTGACGGTGCAGTGTGTGGATTTTCACTAGATGATGCATGGTTGCCCCTTTTTGCCTTTGGCTCCTTCTTCTTCTTCTCCTTCTCCTTCCCTTTCTTCTTCTTCTCAGTTAGTTGGTTTTTAGCTTTACCATCTTCACCAAGCAAAGAGGAAGGAGGGCAGGGAGAAACAAATGAAGCAGAAGGTTGGGGGTAACTCTAGTATCATCTATTTGCTAATTTGATTGCTCAGGAATCACGGTGCTTTGAACGATAGAGGTCGAGAAGAGCCATATTGGCAAGCCGATTGTCAATCCTGGAAGGGATAATGTGGCCATATGAGGTGCACCAACATCTCCCCAAGAGGAGAAAGGACTGGGATTTCCCCCAAGGGGAAATCCTTGGTTGGTGGATTCCATTTTCTCAACCTAAGACCAACAAGGGAACAGTGACGTTATTCCAATTAAAATAAATTTTATGACGCTTTGACACAACTTTCTTTTTCAATTTTTAAGAGTCGAGAAAAAACTAAAGATGACTCTAGTCACCTTCGATTTTTAATGAGCTTGAAGTGACAAGTGCTCAGATGGAACTTTTACTTTAAGGAGTCTGAAAAGGAATGAAAGAGACTACTCTAGCAATCTAGACAGAGGGATTACCAAACCAATCGCAAAACTACAAAATACTTTTTACGGTACGGCAGTCAATCTTCCCGAATGTTGTGTTCAGTGCATTGTGATCGATAAGGCGGTAGACACAACTTCCTAAGGATAAAGGATATAGCCTATTGTGGTCTCCCAATATATACTCAACGGTACGTGGGAGCACAAGTCCGTACTGGCACTTGTCATCTCAAAGAGGACGGATCACCCAACCTACGAAGAAAGCGATAGTTACCAAGCTTTATGATGCCAAAATACGTCTCTAGCCTAGACTTCTAAATGTTGTGCGTTAGGTTCCAAAGAATTTTTATGTTCATTGAATTTACTTTATAGTTGATCTTTCTTAAGAAGTTTTCATTTAAGGTTCACCACGTGATGTAGATATACAATTCCTAAAATGCAATATAAGATTATAAACAATCGTTTATTCTTCTTTTTGCAATGAAAATCCTAGCTACTAAGGAAAGAGAAGTGAGATTATTTCAACATAGAGCAGAGAGCACACACTAGATGCATTGTCCTAAATCAAAATCAACAAGCAGTCTAAATGCAAATGCACATGCATGTATTCGTTTTCCGCTTTCCTAATGTATGAATGACAAAAAGAATGCTAAGTACAAATTTGAATTATCTTTTCAAAGTGACAGTACTAACAATTTTCTCTTCAAAAGACGAAAGGAAGACAATGACGACACTTTGCGATTTTGAATTGAAAACTGCTTTCAACACTTGAAAAACTATTAATTCAAATCAAATACAAGAGTAACAGTGTAATTGACCATCAAGAATAGTAGGATTCTTTTTCTTTGACTAAAAACGACACTTGCGACACTTCCAAATCAAAAGACGACAGTTCGACTAAGCTACTTCTTTGTAAAGGAGAACTGTAAATGGTGAAAAATACATAAAAACATTTACAATTATTTGTACAATGGAGGCTGAATAATGCAAAGGAAGGGAGTTTCCACAGAGGTATACTGATCATAGATAGCAAAAATCTTGAATAAAGCTGAAGAGAGTGAAAAAAAAACCAAAATCTAGAGGTAGAAACAGTCTTATCTGATCATCACACCTATAACACAGGGAAACAGGGATGCATCTCACCTACTACACAAAGGAGGTGCGATGCATCTAGATTTCCAAGAGGAGAAGGTGCGATGGTCCAGGGACGAGACTTCAACTTGGTTTCTGGTCACAATTTTCAGCTTAGTTCAAGGATTTAGGCCAAGCTAATGATAGGCAGTAAATGCAAATCATAGGGACTGACCTAATGAGGTTACTTTAGCCACCACCAGGGCAATTAGGATGTTTGCAAATCAATTTTTCAATTTATAAACAAAACCCAGAGATGGACTAAAGCAACATTGATATACTTTGCACTTGCACAGCAAATGCAGTTCGAAGGTTAGCTGGCTTAACTTCAGGCTCCGTCTGTAGTTTATAAAGAAAACAAATCTCGACAAGCAAACAAGCTATTCGCTCCCTAGCGGAGTCGCCATTTTGTTATCGGGAAATCTAGTGTCTATTCAGAGCTCCTAGTCCCACTAAGACGGGTAGCTATCTTAGAAACAAACAAACTAAAGTTACTTTTGTTTTCCTTTATGAGAAGTAGATAGCAGAGGAGCAAAGAATACCAACCTCAATCTTTCGCTTGGTTCCTTGCTTGTTCCTTCTCCCCTCTGACAGATCTTTTCCACCCCTTCCTTGCTTACCCGCTTCAAAGAGTACCTATAAAGTCAAAGCAGCATAATACCTTCAAAGTACTAGGATCTACAATCATAAACAATATAGGAACATATATATATATATATATATATATATATCATCAAACATACAAGAATGTGGAGGAAAACTCGAATAGCTTTATTGATAGAAAGAGTAGAAGAGAGGATTACAACCCATTGATCTTACCCAATGTCATCCTTCCAGCATGAAGGCCCTTCTTCACCTCATGAAAAGATTAGATCACCCAACGCTATGATGTTCCACCAGGAAACCAATAGCACTTCCTTACAAGATACAAAATTCCAGCCCCCAGATCTCTGGGATGAGGGATCCATATATAGATGTTTGCAGGGGGATGAGTTAGCTTTTGGGAGTTTGATTATTGTCCTCTCTCTGATAGTTCTTGGTTCCACTTGGAGATTCATGATCTCTTACTCATCCCTGGGTGAATTCAGAGAGGCAAGTGTCACAAGAGAAGTTTCTGGAAGATTCCATGATCATCCACCTTGCAAACTATCTCTGCCATTTGTCTACTCTTGCCCATCGCACCCTATAGAAGGGCTTTTCAATATGCATCTCACTTTTTGGATGTGGTAGGTGAGATGCATCGCATCCTTGGCATTGAGCTATCTATATGGTCCAGTTTTGACTAGTTCTGAGTAGGTTTCCATGGAGAACTTCTGGGAGATGATGTAATCAGCTGACCTTGCTCCTTTAGGGTGTGAAACAACACTTTTAGGGACTCATAAGCCCTTGGTTTATGGACATATATGATTGGGGTTGCAGTGCCCAAATATGTCTATAACATTATGTTTCTCTAAACCTATGCCAAGGATGTAGATATAGGATATAGAATTCTTTTCGATTATTCTAACAAAGTGGATATATTTGTTTCTATTTTGGTATGTATCATAGCATAAAAAATAAAAAGAAAGAATTTTAAGAAAACAGAAAGGCATGTAACCCTCTCTTCAAAATTTATTTACATAGATGAATTCAGAATTGGCATCTTCAAGCTCCTCTATGATAAGGGATAGATTGTCTTTTTGTTCTCACTTTATAGCTTCTATATTCTAGATGGATTTGATTAGGCCCTTGTATTTCTTGTCCAAAAACTCTAGTTTCTCAAGAAATACCTTTTATTGAGCTCCCTATTTTTCATTAACCTATGTAACAATCGATTCGATCTACCAATAGGAGTCAATTTTCTTAAAGAATTTTATGGTCATATTGCATGAAAATCCTGCATCAAGCATCCAATTCACAAGCTAAGAATCAATATCCCAAGTGGATGTAAATCACTTTTCTTCCTCACCTTTTGCTCAAATCTGTCCACCTTATCTTTAATGTTGGAATGAAACTAGTTGTGGTAATGCATGGTTGCATATCTAACCTTGATTTTTTCTTTCATATGCTTGTTGGGTTCTTTCTAGTAGGATTTGGGTTAGCCTATTCTGATTAGTTTAGAGGTATTATTGTTTCCTATCATCAATATATCTTTTTCAAACCTATCATTCATGCTTGAAGACATATGTTTGTTGAATGGAAACGTTCCCAAGGGCTAGGGTTGAGATACCCAATAGAGTGGAATTAAAATGAAATAAATAAAAATCATACACTCGCAGAAAGCACACGAATTCACAAGGGTAAAGGTATGAAACGTACCCATTGGTCCTACATTTGTAGTAGATCTTGTAGGGTCCAAACCCTCAATCTTCTATTGAGATTTGTAGACTTGCAAACATGTCAGAGAGACAACAACATATCACCTTATTCAAAGTACATATGCATAAATATATGTCAAATCATCTTAATTGAGCATTCATAAGATAAATAACATAATTTGGGAACATGTCATGAGTTTCTTTATACTAGTGATGTTATGAAATGTAAAATATGGAACCTTATGTATTTGCATTGATGCCCTATGTTTATATAATCCTATGTTGATCTAGATTTAAACAAGAACTCAACAAATTATATATATATAACCATAAACACAGAGATGCATCAGAAATAAAACTTCATTTCATTAATATCGAATAACTAAAATATGCCTACATACAAAATGGAAATAAACTAGCTCAGGTGATGGTAGCTTATCTCTAAGAAGAGATGTAGAAACTACATGCCTATGAAGTTTGTTACAATGAGGCTCAAAGGAATATTTATATTGAGAAACAATGGAAAACCCTAAACATCCAAAAACCTAACCCTACGAGATGAAGTACCAAACTATGGGCCCAGTTTGGGTAAATTGGTAGATCAACTTCTCGAGGTTGTAACTTTGGCATATGATCTATGTTTGACGCCCACAATACCTCATTAGAAAGATTAATCCGAGGAATAAAAATTTGGAATGACCAACATTTTTCCATGACCCATGTTCACCTTGGTTTTCCCAAAAAAACATCCTTTAGGGCCTCAAAACAACTCTGAAAGTTTAAGACCTGAACACTGCCAAAAACAGTAAATTGTGCTACAATTAAAGAAACTGAAAAATTGAAAGAGAGAGTGGTGGGGTTCCAAGTGGGATAGGCGGGTGGCCACCAACATCCACCTAGATCATTCCTCCCCCCTTATGAAGAAATGTTCCCCATTGCATTGAGTGCCTCCATGAGATGGGGAAACTTCTGCTAAACTTTGTCCCTGTTGAGTTGTTCTGCAATCTCTAATGTGTCTAGTAATGGTGGGAAGCATGGTCTAAGGTGGTCCACATTGAACACTGGGTGCAAGCCAAGGAATGGGGGAAAGTTGCGCTCCAAAGAATTGTCTCCCACAACCTTGGTTATGGTGTAAGGACCATATTGGAGTGGTCTGAGCTTCCGATGGGCTCTGGTAAGGCATTCTTTCTGCAAATGCAACCAAACTTTGTCGCCCACCTAAAACTTGTGTGGCACCCGATGTTGATCATGTTGCTAATTGTACTTGTAATTTTCCACAATGGAGCAGTGATATATCGACTCATTGGGTAGAGGTGCTTTGGGAGTCATATCGAATGAATACTTAACTTGAAAGTGCAATGATACCTATATGTGTGAGGAGAATATTTCCCTGTATTCT
Organism: Pinus taeda; assembly: GCA_000404065.3. Taxonomy (NCBI): domain Eukaryota; kingdom Viridiplantae; phylum Streptophyta; class Pinopsida; order Pinales; family Pinaceae; genus Pinus; species Pinus taeda. The sequence goes on from APFE030599115.1 coordinate 135,002, forward strand.
TTCATGACCGTATCCACCTGCTTCTACTACATGGAGGAACCCTTCCCGGGGGCCATGGATGTGGCTCTGATATCCCCCTTACTTTGAGAGTGAACCAGAAAGAAAATAAATTTCCTAGTCTGGGGGATGATCTTACTGCATTGCTTCGCAGAGATCAAAGAGGTGGCAGTAGGTGGGGCTACCTTTGGTATCCTGTATAGCATATTACCCAAATAAATAATAACAGAGTGAGGTCTAAACTCATATACAACATGTCATTTCCATGATTATGGTTGTCATAATAATAAATCAAAAAAGTTAAGAGGAACAACATCACACAATACCTCATCTATGAAGGGATTGATGTTATAGGGAAGGTGACACTATTGGCTGACTCAGAGATCTCATCCTTGGTGAATACACCCGATGTTATAGGGCTACAAATGTGGTGTGATCAGTAGGCCAGATCGCTTCATTACCTCTGCCGAAATGAGATTATTTTGACTCCCACTTCCGACAATGAATTACAATGGTGAACCCTTCACCCACATCTGTGAGTGGAAGAGATTCCTCGCCTCCTTTGGATCTTCAAGCTCATTCTTCTGGATCTTGGCAGTGGCAAAAGTGGCACTGGGCTCCACATCAATAACTTTATTCCCTTTTTCATTCCTATTGTTGGGTTCTTACTCAAAGCCGAAACATAGATCTGATGTTGAAGCCTAAACTTGGCCACTAACAACTGCTTGGCTTGAGACTCACTTGTGTTCTGAGTGGGGCTCTTATGGAACTCACACCACTTTCTTGTGTCCTTCTTTGACTTCGTGGTGTTGTTATTTTCTTGTGGCTTTGATGGGTTTTCTTGGGTCACCCCGCCTTGGCTTTTTCCTTTGTTCTATGGTTTGGGGACACCTTTCCCTTACTTCGGATTCGCAGATCCAAAGTATCGCTTCTTTTGTTTAATATTCTGCTAGATCTTGACAGTGTATCGGTACATTGTGCCAAGCGAGGAGATGTCCAGGAACTCCATCTCATCCTGGATGTACCTATGTAGGTAGCTGCAACATTTGAGTACTAAATGCCACTCAGAATCCTTGATACCCAACTTCATGCGAAGGGTATGAAAAATATTGGTAAACTCTAGCACAACTTGGTCCCTTCCCTACCATAGTGTGGTCCACTTTATGTATTTATCCCCATATCTCCTGATAAGGTAGTACTACTCCTTAATGGCATCCTAGAATGAATGCCATGCGAGTGGAGATGAAAATAGTGAGGGTTCCCTCTCATCCTTCTACTCACATTATGTTTACCCACCAGTCCTTGATGTAGGGGGGCGACTTTGCGAAGTGAAAAAGTAACCTTTTCCCGACTAGAAAAATAATGAACAGAAAAATATCCTTCTAGTAGATTCAACCATTTATCTACGAAATCTACATCTATCTGACCCTTAAATATTAGGATGTAAAAGTTAACCTGTACCTTAAAGGGTCTGGCACTCTCAGCGTAGCTGTTGGAAGTAGATGTGTCGCCCTTGGGTAGCTGCTGAAAGATCTGGGCAAAGTTGTCCATCATCACATTCCTTTGTCACTCAAGGGCTTCATCGAGCAATATTTTGATAGGACCTCTTGCCACCTCATCCTTCTTTTCTTCCACCATGGGAAGCCATTGAGATTTGCAAGGCTGGTCTTGCAAAGGTTTGACCAGTTCGAGCCCTAACTTCTTATATCTTGACCTCATTGGGGACATGCAAAGAAAAACAAAGAAAGAGGAGACCACTCTGATACCACTAATCTGAATTTAAATAGGAATGCAAAAAACTATAGATATAACCATAAACACGTAGACGCAATAGAAATAAAACTTTGTTTCATTAATATCAAAGAACTGAAATATGCTTACATACAAAATGGAAATAAAGTAGCTCGGGCGATGGTAGCTTATCTCTTAGAAGAGATGTGGTGGCTACATGCCTCTAAATTGTGTTACAATGAGACTCAAAGGCCTATTTATTACTTAGAAACAATGGAAACCCTAAATATCCAAAAACCTAACCCTAGAAGATGAAGTGCCAAACTATGGGCTCCATTTGGGTAAATTGGTACATCAACTTCCCGGGGTCATAACTTCGGCATACAATCTTCGCTTGACACACACAATACCTCGTTAGAAAGATCTATTTGAGGACTACAACTTTTAAATGGAAAACATTAGTCATTAACATATTATGACCTTGTTTTTCCCAAAAAGCCGTCATTTAGAGCCTCAAAACAGATCTAGAAGTTAAAGACCCAAAACTACCAAAAAGAGTAAATTGTGCTACAATTAAGGAAACTAAAAAACTGAATGGGATAGTGGTGGGGTTCCAAGTGAGATAGGTGGCTGGCCACCAACATCCACCTGGATCATATGCCAAGGATGTATATATAGGATATATCATTATTATTGGTTCTTCTAGTAAAGTGTACATATGTTTTTCTATTTTGGTATGTATAATAGCATAAAAAGTAAAAATAAAGAATCGTAAGCATTCAGAAAGGCATCTAATCCTCTATTCAAACTATATTTACATAGATTAGTTTAGATTTGGTACCTTGAATCTCCTCTATGATAAGGGATTGATTATCTTGTTGTGCTCACTCAATAGCTTTTATCTTCTAGAGGGATTTGACTACGCTCTTGTATTTCTTGTCCAAAAACTCTAATTTCTCAAGAACGACCTCTTATTTGGCTCCCTATTTTTCAATAACCTATGCTACAATTGATTTGATCTGCCAATCAGATTCAATTTGCTTAAATAATTTGATGGGCATATTCCATGCAAATCCTGTATCAAGGATCTAATTCACAAGCTCATAATCAATATCCTAAGTGCATGTAGAATCACATCTCTTCCTCACCTTTTTCTCAAATCTCTCCACCTTAGGTTTAATGTTCGAAAGAAACTAGTTGTGGTAATGCATGGTTGCATATCTAACCTTATTTTTTTCTTTTGTAGGCTTGCCAGGTTCCTTCTAGTAGGATTTGAGTTAGTGTATTCTGATTTGCTTATAGGTATTTTTGTTTTCTATCATCCATTTATCTTTTTCAAGCCTATCATTCATGCTTGTGGATAGATATATGTTGAAGGGAAATGTTCCCAATGGCTATGGTTGAACACTCCAACAAAGCGGAAGTAAAATGAAATAAAGAAAATCTATGCACTCATAGCAAGCACCCGAATTCAAAAGGGTAAAGGCATGAAACCTACCCATAAGTCCTCATGGGGGCTTCACTAGGGGAGAAATACCATATCACATGCATTCATATTGGGGGATATATATTGAGGAAAAAATGACATAATATATTGAGCATATATTGGGGGTAAACGGTTTTTATATTGGTAGGTATAAAAAATGGAGGTCCAAGTTAATGGAAAAACATAAAGGGGTATACAAAAATGTTAATGAAAAAATGGATACCTACAAAATCTAGTGAAAGTAGGTGTTTTCTAAATGGGGAAGGTATTGGGTCCATATTGATGGGGAGTTAAACAATATGATTTTTAGAGTTATTTTCCACTATGTATTCAAATTACGGGTTTTCTTTAGTATGCCATAAATGCACGTGATATGGCATAGGTTCATTGAGTGAAGCCCTCATGTAAGTCCTACGTTTGTAGTAGATGTAATGGGTTCCAAATCCTCAATCTTCCACCAAGATTTATAGACCTGCAAACACGTCAGAAAGACAGAAACATATCAAATTATTCAAATTACATATGCATAAATACATGTCAATTCATCATAATTAACATCATCACCAATTAGCATTCATAAGATAACAATGCAATTTGGGAACAAGACATGAGTTTCTTTATTAACTACAAACAACAAAAGTAGGTAAGGTTACAACTTGATCCTAACTACTAAAATCAATGAAACCTTCCTCCAGATCAATCCAGACTGAGCCTTTGAAGACCTCCTCTCCTATATGAGCAAGCAGAAGATATATATAGAGATTGAGTATCTATGTATGGAAACAAGGGTTTCCTAGAGTCAGGGAATGCAAAGAGCATGGGAAATTTTTAGACCTGATCTTCGAGAATTTTGGTATAATATCGATACCTCTCATTAGGGATGAATTTAGGCCTAGTCATGGGGTGTATATATACCAAAAACAACCTACTAATTCAGTTAGGCCATGGGCTCTTGTAGGTGGGATTTCGTTGCAACCTGTAAACCTTGCCTGAAAAATAGTTTTATATATATATATATTTTCAAGTTTTAGAAAGGTGTACATAGGAAGCATGCATAGAAACCACATTTGTACGAGATTTACAGTGGGAAAAGTTGTGCATGATTTTGAAAAAATATTTTTTGAAATAGGGACAGGTTTGTAAGGGAATAGGGATCTTTCCATGCCATATAAGAGCATCTAGTCTACAAGAGTGATAAAATATGTTATAACATATGCCCCCTAATGTATGAGGTTTGAAGGGTGATTGATGGTTGAAATACATTAAGTATAAAAGGAGGAGTCATTCTAAAGGCCCAAGAGGAGATCAACGGATTCTAGTCCATCAAATACCTGTAGAAGGAGTCAGAAAGAAAATCATATATGAGGCAGGCATACCAATGCTCAGAGATAGTAAAGCATTTTTGTCAATTAAGTATACTGTAGATCCATGATGTATACAAAAGTATGATAATGATCAGAAGAATACATTGTGGAAAAAAAGATCACAACCATGAAAAGAACACAATGGATCTATGTCTCAATAAGATAAAAGAGGATATTTGTACAAAATATGTTGTATAATTGATCCCCACATAAGTAACATAATCATATGAAGTAGTGGTACTAAAAAAAAACTTGGGTGCCAACATATAAGATGTTTTTGAAAGAGTGCAACATATAAGGACAGACATCACTAGAAGAAAGCTGGAAGAATTGTCACAGATGTTGACACAACCTAAGGTCTTCACCGACCTTAGATGGTACATTTCTACACTATAGGAATAAATTATCTAAAGTCAACCTTGTGAGAAATCATTTGATTATCAGTCATTGGTGTATATTGTTAACAAATGCAAGACAACTCACCAATAATGATAATGAGTGTCAAGGTACCCGAGTACAATCTAACAAATGTGAATAAAGGAGTTGAAGTTGAGCACTTGATAGAATATACTAATCAGGAGACATTAATTTATTCCCACTGTCAATAGAAAAGGAGACTTCCACTAACTAATGAAACCATAAGGCATCGATAAAAGAACTCTAGACATTATTCCCAGACCAATGAGTTGAAGTCAGTGGGAAAAGATCTGCTAGAAGGAAGGAATTAAGGCATCCCACATCAACCAATGCAAGTATAACCTGCAGGCCAAAAATTTGAAAGGACTCAGATGAATGAGAATGAAGTAACCACCACCAAGTACATTTTCGATGTACACCAAATGAAAATAGTGCATGAATGAAACCCTTTGAACCAACCAATGATGCAAGTTCACAATAGAGGTGAGGAATCCACCAATAGGGTCAAATGGAAACTAAGGTATTGCATGAATCCCAATGTGTGATAATGTAAGCTATTTTTGAACACAAGGGAAACCACCTAATCAAAGGCCCATGATGTTGATCGATGTTGGGCACAAGGTCACCTATCAATGATGTAAATAAGGCCAAAGTGGAACTCTAGGTCTACTCTTAGATAGTTTTTTTAATGTCGGCAACAGCAGACCCACCAGCAAGAAGTCAATGAGGACCTTATTTATTGACACGAGTATATGACCAAGGAGTTGATTTGATATTGAGAATAACTTGAAAGACCAAGTATAGTCGACAGAAATGAGTCAAGAGACACTGCAAAATGGCTGACAAAGAGGCTAACTTCCCTTGAACAAGAGCACGACATTTTTGTGACTTTAAGGTGTTATCACTCAGAAGTCTTCCCTAGAAGCTATAAAAAGAAGGAATAATCTGAGGTAACCACAAACCTAATCTTTTAGACTCGAGTTCTAGCCAATATAAGTCCAGAGAGGGCTCTCTCTTTATAATTTAACTTTGTTTTGGGTGGGATTTCAGGCTAGTTCTTAGTGATCATGATGTTTGGTTTTGATTGGGTGGTGGACTTAAGGGAATAGATGGGCAGAGCAAGTATTTAGGACATTGGGCTATGGATTCAATCAAAGAGTGGCTTAACTGGAGAAAATCAATTACTAAAGGAGGATTTCATAGGGTAGGCTAGCATAGCAAAAAGCAAATTTGCAAGTTCAAATGGATGAGGTAGTTTTAACCAGGGTAAAAGGGCACTAAAGAATCCTTAAACCAAGATCAAGATGAAGAATAGAAGAAGATCAGTAGCAAAGGGCAACTAAGAATCCTTTAGTATGGACCTAAGGGGTGGGGAACTATGGAAGTAAGGGAGTAATTAAGAATTCTCAAACCAAGATAGTCTAGTAGAAAATAGTAAGAAATTAAACAATCAAGACGGAGAGCATTAAAGCTAATTCTAAAATATCATTCCTTATTTACTATTCAGATTTCATAGAGAAAACATGTGATATTTATAACGCGATGAGAAAAAAATAATAAACATGAAGAGAAAATACTTATTTGGTTTCCACTGTGCACAAGAGTCCTGTGAAATGTCTTTAGCTTAATTTCATGACCCAACAATCCAATCCAGTCTTGATTACAAAAGATCCTTGGCTTGATATGAAATTTCTACATAAATGTTTTTTAATCCACCCCAATTACTTCAAAATGTGAAGTACTTATACAAAAAATGTTACAAAATATCTCATAACAGTATGAAAATTATTATAGGAAATCAAAATATCTTCAAGCATGAAGATAGAGAGAAATGGAAAACTACCTTCTTGTTGTCCCTTTTATTGTGATGGTGCTGGCTGTTAGTAATTTGGATTTGGCTCTTTCAGTTGCTTGATATCTGTATGCTGGAATCACTTTATGTCTTCAACCTACTGATACTCTTTACCTGCTACACTTTGACCCTGTTTTACCTGGATGCCATATTGATTTACTGCAGTAACTTTATAGTAAATCTGTTAATTTTTTCAACCATTCATCCTTCGGTAATTTGTTATGAAACCAGCTCAAGAAAAGATAGAAAAGATAGATCAACGCCTTAGAATTCAGCCTCTTCGAGGGGGCAACCCCTTTACATTACATAAATGAACAATTCTTGGATGATTCAATGACAAAACTCCTTGTCTATATATGGGTCTCAGGAGGTCACAATATAACCCACCCGACCTAAAAATAATAATATAAAGCCACAAAAATAACAATAGAGGGATTCTATGGGGCACAGTAATAACAATATGGGGGCAATAGGGGCACAACAATATTAATAAGGGTATAACTACAATAGTAATGGGGTAATCACTAGTATTATAGGGACCCAACATGCCCCTCTCCTTCAAAAAAGTGTTGTCCTCAACGCTTGAGTAGTTCTGGATACTTCTGTATAAAATTATCACCCTCCCATGTGGAATCTTCTGCAGATAAGTTCTTCCACTTGATAAGATACTCCGAAATTGATCGATTTCGTAGCTGTCGAGATCTTGTTTCTGTGACTGCTTCCGGTTCTAATATAATTTTTCCTTCCTCGTCAAGTTCTGGCATTATTGTTTGAACTGGGAGCTTGTCGCCTATAACCTTCTTTAAACATGAAACATGGAAAACTGGGTGCAATCGAGAAGCTGCAGGAAGCTCCAATTTGTATGCCTTAGTACCAATCTTTTGCAACACCTTGTACGGACCATAATACTTTGGTGATAATTTATTATCCTCTTAACTTGCTTGAGGGACATTTGCTTATATGGTTGTAACCGTAGGAATACCCAATCACCTACATCAAAACTTCTTTCGCTACGATGTTGATCTGCCTATTGTTTCATTCTATTCTGTGCCAACAAAAGGTTATCCTTTAAGAGTTGGAGGACTTGTTGTTGATGTTCGATGTGATGTTCCACTGCCTGAACCTTAGAATTTTCTCTTAAATATGATGTGATGGATGGTGGTTGATACCCATAAAGTGCATAAATGGGGTCATTTTTGTTGTTGTATGGAAGGAAGTGTTATACCACCATTCAGCCAGAGGCAACCATTTGACCCATTGTGTATGTTTATCAGCATACAAAGCAAACTGAAGATATCCTTCCAAAATTTGTTTACTATCTCAGTTTGCCCATCAGATTGAGGATGATAAGATGAATTATGAGCTAAATGAATACCAAGACAAGAAAATAATTCTGTCCAAAAATTTCCAGTGAAAATGGGATCTCTGTCACTTACAATAATCTTTGGGTTTCCATGTAGCTTTTGAATTGTTTACATAAATGCAGTAGAAACTTTATTGGCTTTAAATGGATGTGATAATGCACAAAAGTGTGCATACTTGGTAAGTCTGTCAACTACCACCATGATGACACTCCCTCAGACATGGGTAAACCTATGATAAAATCCATTGAAACCTCCTCCCAACGTTGGCTTGGAATGGATAAAGGTTGTAATAGACCCGTGTCTTAATTGTTTCAACTTTATTTTGTTGGCAAACCAAACATTCCGCCACAAACTTTTGAATATCTGATTTAAGGCCATCCCAAAAAAATTCCTTCTTAACCCTGTGGTAAGTTTTTAAAAATCCGAAGTGCCCTCCTAAGGGAGAAGTGTGCAATTCCATAAGAATCTTTTGTTTGAGTTGGGAGTGGAATCTTAATAGGTATAAGTGATCTTCTGTACCAATACGATCATTTTCCGCTAAATGTATCAGATTACTGGGATCTTGTTGTAACTTTGAGATGAGTGCCCACACTCTTCGTCATTCTTCCATTCATCCCTTGCTTCGGTTTATCCAACTGGTTGGATAATTAGAAATGGCGCATAACATGCTATTCCACATCCTCATCTTTCTTGGAGTGATCTTGCCACAACATTTTCTTCCCTTTTTTGTAGATGATTTCAAAGTCATAACCCAACATCTTTGTCACCCACTTTTGTTGCTCTTCAGAGGATAATCTTTGTTCTTAAAAGTATTTAAGGCTATCATGATCTGTTTTTACCTTGAAGTGTCTTCCCATTAGGTAGGGTCGCCATTTCTTAAGTGCATGGAGTATTGCCAACATTTCCTTCTCATAAATAGCTTTGTGTAAAAACTTTCCCTTGATTGGACGACTTTCAAAAGCAATGGGTCTTTCACCTTGCATTAGAACAGCACCAATTCCATTTCCTGAAGCATCA